>JAKSZP010002753.1:0-184950 GCA_022478985.1 Massospora cicadina
GTTCATTTAACTATCAGATTTGAAATCAAGGATGAACAACTCTCTACTAAATACCTTAAAGAAGCCCAAGAGTAAAATCTACAAGGGATTAAGGAACATATTAATCAGAAAGCTACTGTTACCACAATACTGAATAAATGGGATGAATTTCAGAAAGATCTAAATAAATTAATAACTCATATGATGTATGTGTACTACCAAGTACAATAATACAGAGTCGTTGAGTTTGTTCTATATAATGACATAATTGTGGGGACATATTGTACAAATAAAGCTGAGAGGGATGACGCCAAGGGGATCAAGTTGGTGTGCTTGCCTAACCTAAAGCACACCCTGGACCAACGCTGAATAAGGGAAAAATATGTCAGGTGTGGTTCTGGTGGTGTGCGTGATAGTTGGATGAGCATTACATTCATAGCATTGAAATGCACCAGTTATTTTGAGGATTCTGATGAATCATTACATTTAATCAGAGAGCGGGGCTTCAAGTCCCATTCAGTTTGCAATATTGCCAAATCTGGAAAAATTTGCTTCAGTCAATCACTTGAGTGAAAGCTTACACAATATATAGCATGACAATGAATAGAAAGTTTCATTCTTTGGTTGGATTGGGCGCTTTGCCTCATCTGATGGAAGATAGTCCTCCAATTTCTTTTAAAGTAGGTTTTGAGACCAAACTTCTTTGTTGGCCTATTTATTTTAGAAATGCCATTATTTTTTTATTGGTTGAGCCTTTGGGTTGACCTCTTTGCTGACAACCTTAAGGAGATCTCAGATAATGTAGGGCACTTTATTCTCTCATAATTATGTAACAATCCTAATCCCTCTTAGGTGGAACCAGGACCCTTAAAATTGATGGTCCAAAGAGTTTAAACGCGGATCTTCACTTGGTAATGGGCTCCTTCCTGGGGTCTAACCAAGTCCTCATGTTTTTGGCATATTTGGAATTTAAATAATTTTTATACCTTTTCTTTGTAACCTTTGGGTACTTTCACCCTTTGTGGTGCTCTGTTTCATCTTTTGTTATTGGTTTGTTCCTGATTATGTGTTTGGACATTCCTCACTACCTCTCAGGGAATGAGAGAGTTACAGAGACTCTCTTGACATTAGTAAAACAACCTTTTTTAAATAT
This sequence comes from Massospora cicadina, assembly GCA_022478985.1. Classification (NCBI taxonomy): domain Eukaryota; kingdom Fungi; phylum Entomophthoromycota; class Entomophthoromycetes; order Entomophthorales; family Entomophthoraceae; genus Massospora; species Massospora cicadina. The sequence continues at coordinate 1,133 of JAKSZP010002753.1, forward strand.
GTATTAAAATTCTCCAAGTTGGTTTCTCTCTGAGCGTCAACTGGGTGCATTGGCCGTTCATCACAGTCACTAATCTGCTTACCAAGGTGTTCTCATTTGGTTTACTTATAGTATAGCTCAGCGTTATTTTCGCCACAGCCAATTGGGATGCCCTCACCCTTCCTACTCATACCTGGTGGTTGTGGGCCCTTCAGGATCCTGCCAGTATTATTCTGAGTCCTACCCCAGAAGTGCTTTATGAAATTCAGCAGGCGCTAGCTTCCATTGTTTCCAAGATTCTATCACAAAAAAATTAGATAGCTCTCGTTCAACCTCTCACTTTTGATTTGCTGTCACTTGGCCTCATTTTATCTGAGTGGGTCTTTACGGTGTTCCAAACGCATCCTCATTTATGGAAGTTTGTATAAGGTTGGAATACCTTCTGGAATCAAGTCACCCTGACATGCCTTCCTTCTAAACTTTCTACGTGTTCTTCAATCTCTGTCACATGGGATGCCCCTTGTGGCAGCGTTTAAGTGAATTTTTGCGTTTGGGCCCAAACTTTGACTCTGTCTGATTTAGTTAAAAATCATTTCTTTTTTTTACTTTGGATACTCCCCACAAGGAACACTCCAGTATGACGGACTCCCCCTGCTAACATTAATCATATATTGAAACTCTTTGGGTTAATTTTCCCACCCCAACTGGAAAAGGGACAGATAATCTGGCTTTCATTATTTCACCCACACTGGCCCCTATAGTACTGGCCTGGGAAACTCAAGCGCTTTTTTGGAAGTGAAGACCTCTTTTACTTCCATACATTCAATTTTAGAATCTGAAGATAAGTGGGAGTCTAGCCTCAAGGTTTTCATTATAGATTCAGTTAATTTAGGCGCATCAGTTTACCCATAGAGACCCTTATAAATACCACCCCCAAGTACCCAAGCACTCCTTAGAAACTGGAGGTTTTTTTCTTTTTAAATCTCCGGATTTGGGTAAATGTGAGGGTCAGTGAGGATCTACTCCAAGGTCCTGATGAATAATTTAATTAACTTAGCTGAATTTTTTTGTATAATAAAGCCTCCTTAACTACAGCTCATGACAACCCTAATTTTACTTTTAATGGGGAAGTATCTCACACTGACCCTACCTTGTTTTCAGTGAAACTTGAGGATTGCACGATTCCTCCCCACGTCAATAATTGATAAATACCTTGAGATTATTTCTCCTATGAAACTCTCTCCAGAGGATCCTTACAAACCCTTATCATAAAGGTGAATTGTTATGATGGGAATGGATAGCAACATCTAGGCTACTATAGGATTGAGTATTTTGCCTTTGAAGCCTAAAACGCTGGTTTTGATGGTGATTACATAAATAAATTCAAGCTACGTGGAAGTTCATATATTGAACCTCAAGATGATTCCAGTCTATCATATCACCCCTGAAAACCCACACTTGTCCCCAAGATGATTCGCTGAAAGAAAAGTTGTATATAAGTTAATATTAATGTTAGTAAGTATGCTGCTTCTGAGGATACCCTGAGGTATTTACCCTCAGTGGTAAGGGTTGCAAACTAACCTTCACCATTCTTTGATAAGAAAACTCATTATGGGGTTGTGATTAAGTCTAAGGAGGAACCCACTGGTGAGCTGTTGACTTTATCTTTTTAATAAAGACTATTCTGCTTATTTCTTGCTTTCTGATAATCTTTCCTACCCTTCAGGGAGATTCAGAACAACCAATTTTGGTGTATACTGGGGCCTCTGAGAATTTTATTGACCTGGGCCTAACTGACTACCTTGAGTTACAATACTTACCTGGTGGTATGGTTAGGTCAGGTGCCTCCCAGGTAGCCCCACACTGAAGGTTCAGGAATTGATTGATTATTAAGGAGGTAACTACCACTTGACTGACAGCTTTTTGGCAGTCAAAAATCTCCTATTATAACTCTGCTGTCCTCCATGGATTGCCAGCTAAAGCGGGCACCAGACAAAGTTTCCCCAAAGCTTCCTCACCTTCTGATTTGGCTTCCTAGGCTGATAACTTAGGGGCTATATCAGAAACTTTTTATCTCTAATAATCCCTTTATATTGGCTCATTCGCAAATAAAGATGCATGGCAGCTCCTCTTTTTGGGTTGGTCACCGCTAGTGCTAAAAATCTCCTGTAACCAATTATATTGGGAGTGGAGCAGTGGCAGAAATTTGGTATCAGAATTAACTTGAAATCTAACAACTTGACTTTATTCCTGAAATTAGAAATGAATTAATTATCTCAATGTCTGAAATAGGCACTCAAGGTAATTTGCTTAATGGTCAAACGCTATACAAACTCAACCTTGCACTCCTTCTGAGACCTACTTCAGAAATACAATAACTCTTGCTGGAAAGGTTGAAATCTTTATTTTGATGAGACTTCTATAAATGTCATACCAGATCATTTTGAGGTTGCTTGCAACTTTAAATCACATTTGCCCCGGTGCAAAGTTCTTCCTAATCTACCCTTTAACAAAATGGGAAGAGGCAGCTTTGGATGTTTGGGTCACGGAGCAGCTAATTAAGGGGCTGTAAAAATTTACTCTAGGTTGAATATTGGCAAGCAACCCAGTAACATTTATACTGCACAGGTTTGATTTCCTCGTGCACTTCATCACATTGTATAGGATGTATTATTAATCAATAATAGTATGGAGAATATTATCTGTAGTTGAGATTGAACTATATTTTGACCCAACGCTTGGCCAGTATTTCCAATTTAATTCTCTTGAAGTCATACTCGTAGGGATTCATTCCCTATACTCTTATCCACCCAATCTTTGCTAAGATACCCCATGACAGTCTCTCTCAGCCCAACACACAGTCAGCAGCTATCCCTGATTGTAGTTCCTTCATCACTAGATCCCCAATCAGATCTTTACTTTTCTCTCTGAGAGTCTTCCAATTATTGACTTCTGCAATAATATCTTTGAGATATAACAACAAAATAAAAGCTGGTAATCTAACTATACACCAGATTGATATTATTACTGTAAAGCTACTTTATTCTGTAAGGTTAATTTCTTATTATAGTAAATCCTAGGGAATTATATAGTGGGGAAATCGGCTATCTAACCCTCGGTTGACACCTCTTGGGTGAAATGGCAGACGTTTCCATTAAATCACCCATCCTTACTTTCAGCAATGGTCTTCCCCATCCTGGCTAGGATTACATCATTGGACATCCTCAAAACCTCAAATAGAAAGAGTTGAAAAATGTGTCCCTAATGTTTTCCTCTTGATCTAAGTGAACCAACCATAATTGGCTGGCGACCTGCTTAGGTAATGGGACTTATTACCCATTATGGCAGGTCACTCTCCAACTGATCGATTCACTAGTTGCAGGTGGCATCACTCACCTAGCAACTTACTATTCATTCCCAATCAGTCAGTGATGAAACCTGATGGATCCCAATTGGTACACCTGATAGTTAATCTTTATCAGATGCCCCTATTTCGTTGGCAACTCCGCCCGATGAGATCTTAAGTATTTATCTGTATCAATCCCCAACGGATATGACCAGGCAAATATCTCAAAATACTTCTGAATGTAGTTCCTCCAAAACTTGGGCCAACCAATTTCTGATTCACTTTGCCTTAAGGAATTTTCCCCTAGTGATACCAGGTAATATAGAAGACTGGGAATATGGGCAAAAATCCCAACACATCCTCCTTCTTGCCTAGATTTCCAGCAAGAAAAGGACCAGGGCATGAGAACGCCACTTTGGACACCTGATCAAATACTTCATTGGTTCAGGTGGAGTGCACTCATCAATACTTAATGCTGCTCAGGATGACCTTTGGCATACGGCATTCTTCCTCTTTTTCCTTGCTACCACCTTCTCAGAGCGCGGTCCAACAACCTTCTATTGTGCCAGTCTGATCAATTTACTTGTGATGATATTAGTCCCAGGATCCAGGTTTCCCCCATCAGTGTATATGACCCGCTGTCATATTCAGGATTATTGGTACAGCGTCCTTAATTTTCTGATTTTCTCCTCATCATAGACAGGAGACTCTTGCCGTTGATGTTCATTTTGCAGCCTAATTAAGAATACTTATTTCTTATTCGACCTTGTTATTTTGCTCATAATCTCTTGGCATAAGTCATTCTTAATTCTTCCCTTGGAGAGCTTATCTCATTAATTTTGAGATTAATTTCCCCAAAATTGGAGCTTAATGGATTATAGAGTGCATTATGTCAACCTCTAAATAAGTCTAATATTCCCTCTCTCATCCAGCTCATATGTCAAATTTAAGTCTCGCTACCAGCAGCTCTTCAATAGTCTGTCTGATCCAGACCTCCGTCTCTTCCAGCAGATGAGTCAGGACGCTCAACGGATGCTCTTTTATAGTCCTTCCAGGATTCATATGCCTAGTCTGGTGCAAGCAGCTAGTCCTTCCATTGAAATACCAGAAATGGTAACTAATCCCTCTGAAACCAGGCTGCCCATCATTTTGAACAAATCTCAGCCAACTCTTCCTCTGAAGTCAATTCCAGAGTTAGACTTTAAAACTCTCCTGGATTTGGCTCCTTTTGCTGATGCTCCAAACATCATCATATATGCTCCAGATATTATGCCAGTTGCTCTGGATCGTTCATTTCTGACTGCTTTAGACCTGCTCCCTGAGTTTCTCTTCCTACTCGGTCAATTTTACAAACCCACTGTTATGGTCTTTGAGCTCTCAATTGATAATAGTATTCGCTTCAAGTTCCCCTACGCTGAACTCTGGGCCCAAGTCACTGAGGCTTTGACTTTAGCGCTGAATCCCTCTGATCTTGATAACCTTCTGGATCAGGATACTGCTGCATATGCTCTTCACTTTGCTGGCCAAGTTCTTTGAAGTTGGTCCATGAAGCTTCCAGCCTCACCTGGGTTCCACTGTTCGTTCAGCTTTAGCTTCTGAGAAGCCCATAGTCACCACTTGCAGGATGCAATCCGTTCTCTGCATGACTATCTCTTCTCCAGCGCTTCCCATTGGTATCTTCCGCTGATGGCATTGATAGGGGGCATGATTTGGCAACCCCCATCAAGTATTCCTTCTTTGTTGATGGCCCACATGTCCAGTGTCCTTGATGAAGCCCATCAGCAGGCGTTCAGGACTAATCTTCCAGCTCCGGTGCCATATTGGGATTACTTGGGGTTATTCATCAATTGCCTCTTTTTATACTGTTGCTTTCCTCCCCACTACGGGGTTTCACGATTGGCTTTCTCCAACATCTCAATTTCCCTTCCCCTAGTTGCTTTTTCTCAGGGCTCGGCATCTGCTCAATGAGCATGGTTTTGTGTAGGTCTTGCCCTCACTAGCATCCAATCGCATATTGATTTTGACAAGCTGTTTATTCCTACCGCGATCCATCCTCCCTCCCCCCAAGAGGCGACATAGGTGGAATCATCACCATACTGAGGACAATCAATAAAAATGAAAATTATAAAAACATATTGGCTTTTTATCTACGCGGTTTATTATTTTTTATCCCAACATCTTTATCACTTTTTTTATCTTTATTCTTCTTTTTTACTATGGGACTTGACCTTGTTTTGGTTCAGCAGTCCATCTTTTTCCCCCAAACTGGGTCCTGGGTACTTAAACCTGCCAGTTTTCCATGGTTCAGAGGTCCTTTTTTCGGACTTAACCATTTAATGGTTCAGAGGTCCTTTTTTCAGACTAGACCTAATAATCGGGATATGACCAACTTAATAGTTCATTGGTCCTTTGGGAACTCTTTTATTTTTTTCTTTAATCCAACGCTTTATATTCTTAGCATGGACTCAATTTACAACTCTTCCATCCAATAGATTCTTGATGGAGTAAGCATTGGTCGCGTCTTGTAAATTACTTTAAACAGACCTGACCACAATGCATCTAAATTTGTTTTTTGTCTAAAAACCATGCATATTGTAATAGGCAACTCTTTACCCTATTCAATATTATTCTAATGCAGTCAATTTTTGTCATCCGTTGATTTTGCTTGTATCCTTTTCTTCAAGGTTGTATTGAATGCTTGCAATTGCATATTGATCAGGATACTCATCAGTAAGTTCAAGTATTGCTTGGTACTCATCCCTGATGTAGGTTCCACCACCAAATATAAAATTGGCAGTAATGCGGCCTTTCTCCCATATAATAATTCAAATGGAGTCTTTCCCATTGCTGTATGATGACTAATGTTGTAGGCAAACGTCACCAAACTCAGGTAAATTCCCCACGCGAGAAGTTCTCCATGTGACTAGCTTCCTCAGCATCATGGCCAGCGTTCCATTGACCCTTTTTACCAGTCCATTTGTCTCTGGCTGATATGGTACTGACATGACTCCTCAGATCCCCATTATTTCGTTTAACTTTGTGATCAAATGAGATTGAAGTTGGTCCCATTGTCACTCAGCAGGACCTGCGGACATCCATGTCAAAATACCACTTGATCCAGGATGAACCTTGCAGTACTGGTAGCGTCTACTCTGGTTAGGGCCTTTGTCTCAGCCCATCTTGTCAGAGGGTCAATGGCAACTATGATGTACTTGACTCCCCCCTGTGCTCATTGTCAGCAGTCTCATCATGTTGATGGACACTGTGTGCTAGGCGAATCCAGGGCGGACCAGTCGATATCCAGTTTTATTCTTGTGTGGTTTGTGCAGCTGGCACTCCACGCAACAAGCCAGATAATCCACAACGTCGTAGTTGATTGATTTCCAGTAATAATACAGGCAAAAATATGGTCAGTTGTTTTTCTCAGGCCTCCATGCCCAACAACCTTGTGAGCTGCTTGTACTAGCGCTGCTCTATCTGACGGTTTTGGGAATAATAGCCACTTCCCATTGATCATCTTGAAAACTTGTCCATCCATAGTCTCAGTGTTTTCCATCACTTTATGAAGCGCACCTTGAATTTCTCGGGGCTTGTCCCCAATTTTTCCTTTGTCTATTCTCTGGAATAGCTCATCCACCTGCAGGTATACCAACTGGACCATTTGCAACCGCGATAAGCCATCCACATTCTGATGAGAAGCCCCCACTCAGTGGACTATCTCATAATTGTAAGCCTGAAGCTTAAGTGCCCATTGGGCCAGTCATCCTTCCAGTTCTCTTAGATTGTGCAGCCAACGCAGCAAATAGTGGTCCATTACCACCTTAAAGTGCATTCCATGGATGTACACCTGAAACTGCTTGCATGTGTAAATGACCAAAAGGCATTCCTGATCAGTCACGGTGTAGTTCCTCTCAGCAGCTGAGAGTGTTTGGCTCACATACACCACCGGATGCTCATCCCCAAGTTCATCTACTTGGCTCAGTACAGCGCTGATCACCGTCAACAAAGCATCAGTTTGAATAATAAATTCCAGATCGAAATTTGGATATTTAAGAATCAGAAAAGCTATCAAATACTGGCATAACTCATTGAATGAGTCCTGGGCCTCTTCATTACATACAAAATCCTTTTTTTGGATACTTTAATAGATGGAATAATGGCTTATCTAATCGGGCAAAGTCCCAAATAAACTTCTATAGTATCTGACCATCCCAAGGAACACTTGGATGTCTCAGACACTCTTCAGTACAGCCATACGCTCTATAGCTGCTATCTTCTGGGTTTGCGGCTGCACTACACTGGAGTTGATTACTAATCCCAGGTATTCCAAGTCTTTCTTAAAATAGTGGCACTCCCTTGGCTTAATCTTCAGGTTAGCTGCGGACAGTCGCTTAGATACTTCTTCCAGGTGCAGGTGATTAGTAAACGTCCTACTGAACACGTTGATATCGTACAGATATACCAGGATGCATGACAGCTAAAAGTCGCTTAGTATTGCATCCATGGCCCTCTGAAACGTTGCAGGTGCATTGCAGAGACCCTGAGGCATCCTCATCGGTTGGTATATCCCCTGTGCGGTAATAATTGCTCATTTTCCTGTTCTTCCTTTGTCAAGTCGATCTGCCAATGTCCTGAGATCAAATCCATTGTAGAAATATACTTAGCTTCTCCTAAACGATCTAGCACATCATTGATCCTCAGTAGGGGATACAAATCCTTCTTTGTAATTTTGTTCAGCCTTCAGTAGTCAATCACCACTCAGTTGTATCCATCCTTCTTCTTCACAATCAGAATTGGACTCACCCAGGGACTTGACGATGGAACTAGAAGCCCATGCTTCACTAATTTGCTGATTTCATCCTCCACTACCACTTTGGTGGCTCTCAATCTTTGGATCAGTCTCATCCTTATTGGTAAATTTTCCCCAGTGTCAACCTTGTGAATTATGCCTTGGGTGCATCTCAAATTGTGGTTGTCCTGAGCAAACACTTCCCAATATTTCTCAAATAGTTTGAGCACCTCCTCATACTGGCCTTCCAGCAGATCAGTGAGCTGCTCTTGATCAACCAATAGGTTGATGCTTTTGGCTATCCTGGCTGGTAATCCCATTTCGTTGAGAGACCCAAAATCATAAAATCTTCTCAATTCAGCCATCGGGATCAGATGAATAAATGCAATGATCTGATTCCTCTTGATCTCATCAGTTTTTCACTAAAATATTCCAAGAGAGCTCGAATTTCTCCATGGCCTGGCATTATTATCCTGGGAGCCACCCATGGCTCCACTCTGGACTTCTTCCAGGGGCTTCCAACCTCCCTATACAACAGCTCAGGAATCTCCAATGTCAACCCTGTGTCAATATTAGTTGTGATACAGCCGGTATGGTCCTCTCAATCTGAATCCTTAGTGGAATTCCCCAATTTTCTAGGATTTCCGCCTTAATTCGCGTCAATTCCTACCAACTAATTTGTATTGAATCAGGACAATACCATCATTTTATATCAGATTAATGAAGTTGTTCTTTAGATTCAACGGAGCTTCACCATCCTTCTGGTATATCAAAGGTAACGTCTGACCCAAGATGGTCAATGTAATATCCTCAAAGTCACATTTAGCTCTGTACTTCCATAGAAACTCCATTCTGATCAGGATGTTATATTTTTGGTTCGCCAAAACTATGGCTGGCGCAGATAACACCAACGACCTGAATCATAGTGGCAATGCACTATATACTCCACAGGAAACGGTGGTGTTCAGCCCAGATGTCCCATATTCTCTCTTGTGTTTCAAGTCAAGTAAAATCTTCATCATCTTTAACAGCTTGGTTGAGACAATATTGATGGGCACTCCGCTGTTGACAATTGCCCTCACCCTCACTTAATTCACTTGTATATCTATATATGTACACATAGAGTATTGTAATATAGTGTTTACAGAGTGAATGGCGGCATTATTAGCCAAATCTAGGGCGTGAATAATTTGCACCAATAAATCAGGTAACAGTTTCCTTATTGTGCTGAGAGGGATAAACAGATTAGCCTCATCTAAATGGACATCGGATAACTCTTCAGGATTCTCACAGTTTAAATCTTCTCTGCCAGTTGTTGGGTTACAGCTGGGCAACTTCCTGGATTATCTTGGGGTCAATTCTCTTTGCCCTGGCTCTGGTCACAGCATTCACATCCATATTGACCACTTTATATAGCTGATCTGCTTATTCTTTACGAACAGATTGCTAATGTCAATTTCTTCAATTATGATATTGGGAGGAACAGGTTTCTCCGCAGATCTAGACTGTTCCTCATCTAGGCCACAGGCCCTTTTCTCAAATCCTTGGCGGCTGCTGTCTCCTTGGCCTGGACCACGTTAATCTGATCCTTTGGCTTTTTACAGTGTGTGGTGAAATGTCCTTTCCTGCCACACTGCAGCAGACCTTCTCCTTCTTACTTAACCATCTGAATTCTTTGGGCTTATTTCCTGGAACGGCTTGATTGGTAGCCTCCTTAGCTCCTTTATTTCCCTTCATGGGATTTGGATTTTGTATCAGATTGGATTTGAAGCTTCTATTTGGGGCATCAAATGTCACTCCCAAAATCTTCAGGTTGTCTACCATTTGTGAGGTAGTTATTTCCATTGTGAACACGGAAGACATCATGCAATGCAAATTTCAATAGGGCCAAAGAGCCTCTTGCAAGGCGATTCTGGCATCAAAGTCGTCCAATACTTTTGCTCTGGCCAGTATCTGCGATTCCTGGTAAAATCAATCTGCAAAGCTAGCAAGAGACTCATCCTTATGAAACTGGATTCCCATAAATTCTTGCTTGCATTTTGACATGCGTGTTGGACTCTCAAACTCCTTCATGATGGCTGCCTTTGCCTCGGCATACAACCAGCTGTCCCCATCCAGGTGAGGTAATACTAAGTTTTGACAGTCGGTTTCCAGGCAATTCATGACTGTCAACGCCTTTTGATGATCTCCATAGCCATTCGTGGTCATATCAAACAGTCAGAAAAATGCTGGGGTTTTATCCTGATGAATGTTGGCAATTTTGGCGTTGCCTTAAATTCATCCAAGTCATTTCAGGACGATTCTCTCGGTTCAGCTACTTGGCTAACTTGTGGAGTGACTTTAGGCATCATCTCCAAAATGGCATTAAAAGTGGGTGGCATGTTCCTTGGGGTATTCGACTTCCCAAGTATAGTGCAAGGACTTCTTTCTTTGGCATCACTTGCCATATTGGGCTCACAAGCACATCTTTAAGCTTTAAGTTCCTCCACTTGTTTGATTAATTTTTCGATATCTGCACTGAACTTTCTTAAATGAACACAATCCACTTCTCACTCTGTTTTCAGGTATAGGACCTCTCGAATGAGGTCCCCTTCTTTCTTCTTCAATGAGTTTACTTTGCTGAGTAACTCATTCCCAAAGTTGGCTACATTCTCTACTCCTTCCTCCACTTTGGTGATTTGTTCTTCCAAGGCCGTGAACTCCCAATGGTCCACTGAGTTTAAGGCATTCTGGTTTACAGTAGCTTTTCAGTCCACAGCTTACGTAGATATTCTTTGTACAACATTATTATAGATTCATCACTCAACTACCCCTGTAGTGAGCACCAACTTGTAATTATTTACTCTAGGTTGAATATTGGCAAGCAACTCAGTAACCTTTTTACTGCACAGGTTTGATTTCCTCATGCACTTTGTTGCGTTGTATAGAATGTATTATTAATCAATAATAGTATGGAGATTATTATCTGTAGTTAAATTTGAACTATATTTCAGCCCAAAGCTTGGAAAGTATTTCTGATTATAGCCCTTGAAGTCATACTCGTAGGATTTGTTCCCTATACTCTTGTCCACCCAATTTTTGCCAAGATACCCCATGACAGTCTCTCTCAGCCCAACACACAGTCAGCAGCTATCCCTGATTGTGGTTCCTTTGTCTCTAGATCTTCGCTCAGATCTTTACTCTTCTCTCTGAGAGTCCTTCTAATTATTGCCTTCTGCAATAATATCCTTGATATAGAACAACACAATAGAAGCTGATAGTCTAACTATACACAAAATCGATAATATTACTGTAAAGCTACTTTATTCTGTAAGGTTAATTTCTTATTATAGTAAATCCTAGGGAATTATATAGTGGGGAAATCGGCTATCTAACCCTCGGTTGACACCTCTTGGGTGAAATGGCAGCCGTTTCCATTAGTCACCCATCCTTACTTGCAGCAATGGTCTTCTCCATCCTGGCTAGGATTACATCATTGGACATCCTCAAGACCTCAAATAGAAAGAGTTGAAAAATGTGTCCCTAATGTTTTCCTCTTGATCTAAGTGAACCAACCATAATTGGCTGGCGACCTGCTTAGGTAATGGGACTTATTACCCATTATGGCAGGTCACTCTCCAACTGATCGATTCACTAGTTGCAGGTGGCATCACTCACCTAGCAACTTACTATTCATTCCCAATCAGTCAGTGATGAAACCTGATAGATCCCAATTGGTACACCTGATAGTTAGTCTTTATCAGATGCCCCTATTTTGTTGGCAACTCCGCCTGATGAGATCTTAAGTATTTATCTGTATCAATCCTCAACGGATATGACCAGGCAAATATCTCAAAATACTCCTGAATGTAGTTCCTCCAAAACTTGGGCCAACCAATTTCTGATTCACTCTGCCTTAAGGAATTTTTACCTAGCGATACCAGGTAAATTAGCATGATGGGAATATGGGCAAAAATCCCAACAGGGGTCAAAATTCAGCATACTTCTTTTGTATGCTCACCATTTTCTTTAAAAAACCAGATGGTACTCTACACCCTTGCGTAGATTATGGTAACCTGGATAATGTTAGCATACCTGATCTTCATTTAATCATAGTGGAGTCACAAATTGTTCACTATGTGAAGAAAGTTACATTATTCTCCAAATTGGACTGCTTTAATGCCTTTAATCAGAGTATCATCAAAATGGGGAAAAAGGATCACTGCATTCTGTACCAGGAAAGGGATTTCTCAACTTAGAGGTCATATTTTTAGGGCTCAAGAATGCACTGGAAAATTTTACAACATCATATGGATTTGGTCTTAGTGGTTAAGAGTATGCACTGTAGCCTACATGAATGACATTCTGGGGTTTCCCCCAATCAAGAGACCCACGAGATCCACCTGAAGCAAGTGGTTGAGCGTTTGAAGAAAGAAAACCTGACGTTGAAAATCACTATTTGTGAATTTTCAATACTCAGGTCACCTTCTTAGGTAACATCACTTTTGAAAAAGGCCACATGTTCACTCTGGACAAGGAGAAGGCAACGCAATTGTCCCACACCAACCTTAGTTAAAGAATTGAGAAGCTTTTTGGAGCTTGAACCTTCTTTAAAAAGTATACACCAAGTCTTTATGAGATAGCGGTGACTTTACTTGATGCTAGTGTGTTTAAAATTTTCAGTGGTTCTCTGAACTGGAGGATGCCTTCCAAGCTTTGAAGTGAACCCGCTTTCCACATCAGTTCTTCGCCACGTGGACCATGATAGGGAAATTATAGTAGCTAGTGATGCTTCCAACTTTGCATTAGATGCTCTGTTACAAGTGGCGAGATGGAGTTGAGCATCCTGTGGGATATTTTACCCAGAAATTGACCTTACCTGAGTTTAGTTAAGCTGTTTACATTAAAAAATTATTGGAAGTAGTGGAAGAATTGACTTAATGGCGTCATCATCAGCATGGTTATTCCCAACCATTTTGTAATTGTACAGATTATCGCGCCATATTTTACTACCAGGCTTCTCATGTACTGACCCTGTAGCAAACATGGTGCATGAGACCATTGCCCAATTTGTTCTCTCTTATAATTTTCAAAAGGCAAGAAATATGGTTTTGATGAAATTATGAGTTTAAACATGCATTAGCGCTTGATAAAATAGGTGGAGTTGCACAACACCCACCTGGTGATTCCTCCCAGTAATATTGTAATCAATTAACCCTCCACCAATGCTTGCGTGCAGGTTCTTGCTTCACTGGTTAGTCTAGAGGAGTATTATATGTTCAGTAAGGTTGTCCTTTACCAGTCCCTATCATCATATTATACTATGGTTCTCACCAAATGCAAGTTAAAATTAAGAGGATATAACCAAAGGGTACCATGTAAAGGATTAGATGGTATGGTTCCAGTGACGTTATGGGTTCCTGCCAGACCACTCTTTCCTAAAATAATCAAATTAAACCATGATGGAATAACTGTAGGGCACCCCATATTGGCAAAGACCTTAAGAGTTTCCACTTGCATATAATTGGAAGGGATTAGACGCACAGGTGGCAAGGTATTTTTTGTAATCATGGCAAGTTTTTTGCTCACTTGTGCTTTGTGGCCTAGAATTTTAACAACAAAGCAGTTGACAAAGTAATGAGACTCTCAACTGCTATATTACATTTTTGGTATAACTTGAAACCATAAAAATATATAAAAAGTTGACAATGAAATTGGGAATGATAATAGCACTTGGGCTTTGTAAAACATAAGTTATTTATTAAATTACCACCTCTTATTATTTAAGTTACTTGGAGGCTAATAGTAAGTTAATAGAGAATTCATGCTAAGCAGTTGAGAGCTCAATTTGGCTAAATGATTTAGCCTATTAGAACTTTTAGTATCTTTAATTATCAATTAGACTGGATTTTGGATGGTAAGTCATCAGTAGGGATGATGAACCCATGTGGTAACGACTTGATAAAAATGACACCATCAGTCGTATTGTATATATTTGCATCCCCTGGAACCCCCTCCAGGTCTATAAAAAGGAGTTTGTTTTTCTTATAAATTTGCACTAAACTCAAGTTAGCCTTGGGCGGACTTTGGAGCCAGTGGGATGATTCCTCCGGGGGTTCACCCTAACCTTATGAGCTTGATCTGAGCTACTTGGCTGAATATTAATTAAAAAAAACTATGACCAATCTGATTCCGCTAAGGGTTAAACTCAAACTTCATATTAATATATTGGGATGATTCTCTTCCTTAAGGTTCTTATTTACTAATCGAACAACCAATTGTCTGACATTAAACCCTTCAATAATGTTAGAGAGAAATTATAGGCGAAGGAAAAGCCCATGAACTATGTTGATAAAAACTCCAGAAGCAAGAGATTTGATGGAATACTCAGCACCTCTTTTATAGGTGACAACAAAAGGTCCTTCCCAATGGACCCTAGCTTCTTACTTCTGGGAGTGATGCAGTTATATTGATATAAAAACAAGCCAAAGAGTAGGATGAGGGTAAAGTTGGTTTGAGTTCATTACCTGCTTGACCCTCTTTGGTGACAGTTTTGTCTAAATTAGTCATAGCATCAGCCTGTAGCTGAATATTGTGTTGGGTTATCTTCATTTTACTTGTCAGTCTCATCCGTCAAAGAAGAGAAGACATCTTTAGCTAAGTGAGCAGGTACCCCAGGTTCTCATCCATACAAAACACGGAAAAGAGACATTTTAAGGATCCTATGATAACACATACAATATGCCATAAGGGCACTAGGCAAGAATTGGTCCCAGTGAAGAAAGTTGGAAGTTTCTCATTTTTCATGATATCAATACCAAGGTTCCATTTTATCTTTCTATGATACCAATTTGTAGAAGGGTTATATTGAGCCAAAAAGAGTTGCTGTGCTACCATGAGGTAGACATGATCTTAACCACTCTGCAGGTGAAATATTTTGCCATTGTCACAGAGTAGAACTTTGGGGCAATTATGGTAAGTGAAAATATTCTGATGTCGGAATTTGGTAGCTTTGCAGTATGGGCTGGGAGAGCCAAGGCGTCAAGCCATTTGGTGAAATAATCAATTCTCACTAGTATGTAGCGATTCCCACTGGCAGTCTGGGTGTAGGGAACCTACCACATCCAGACTTATAGTGTGGAATGGTTGCTAAGGCGTAGTAGGTTGGTATTGATATTTGGTCTTGAAGCGAGATTGCTTTTTACAGATTAAGAATGCATCCAGGACTTATTTAATAGATTCCATGATGCCCTTCCAGCAGTACTGATCTCTCATCCACTCATAGGTTTTCACTTTACACCATGCCCAAGGGTAGAGTGGACCTCCAGGGTATCAGGTACTCGCTCTGAATGTTGAAGATAGGGCAGCCAATTGGTACCTACCTTTTTATATAACTTTCCACTCTCCACTCTCCACCTTAATGTTGCAGAAATATTGCACTAGATTTTCATAATGGGTTCATCTTCATCATCCCAGGCATCAGGGGTCATGAGGAGGCCATGTAATCTCTCCGCTTCACTATTATCTAAGTAAGGGACATGCAAGCGAGTCAACCCATTTACAATCATATGGCAGTTTCCCACTTGGTGTTCAATTTCACATTATAATGTTGGGTTCAAGGCCCAACGAGCCAACCATCCTGTGGGATCCTTCATGTTTTGTAGCCATTTGATAGAGGCGTGATCATCAACCACGGTAAAAGTAGTCCCATACAGGAAGGGGCGCTAATGTTTTAATCTAGTAAGACATCAAGGCACTCCTTTTCTGTGACGCTATAATTGCTCTCAGCCTTTGGCAGCATCTTGTTGAAATAGAATACTGGATGATTCACACCGTTTTCATCCAATTGAGCCAAGGTGGTTTTAACAGCATAAGCAGAGGCTTTGGTAAGCAGAATAAAAGGTTTAATATAGTCTGGGTGACAGAGGATGTGCCATCTCTGGAGCAGCTTCTTTAGCGTCTCAAACGTGGCATTTTGTTCAACACCCCAATAGGGAGTGTTAATAAACAATAATCGTATGAGTGGCTTTTTGAGCTGGGCAAACCTAGGTATCAATTGATGTAATAACCCATCATACCCATAAACTCTTTATTTATTGTAGATTTTTTGGGAGAATGCATTTACGTAATCACTTTAACCTTATCCTGTAAATATTGGAGCCTTCTTGTGAATTATCATTTCCAAGAAAATCTATTTTTGGAAGAAAATGAACTTTAAAGGCTTCAACTTGATGTTAGATGACCGCATGCGTTGAAAAACTTCTTTTAGATGAATGTGATGGTTGGTGAAAGTTTTAGAAAATACTGTGATATTATCAAGATAGGCAATTACACACCTTAGCGTAAGATCATTTAATATGTGATCCATTGCTTACTGGAAGGATGAAGGAGCATTGCATAACCCTTGTGGTAGGCGGCTGGGCTGAAATAAATCTTTACTGCAAAGGTGAGCACATTTCCCCTAATCTTGGGGAAAAAGGTCCATTTGCCAGTATCCACTGGCTAAATCCATAGCGGAGAAAAGATTAACACCAGAGAGTTGTGCAAGAGTATCATCAATGTGGGGGATAGTCAGCTATCTTGTTTGGTGAGGCTATTCAATTTGCGGTAGTCTTAATACCTGATGACCTCCATCTTTCTTTATAATGATCAATAGAGGGGACGCCCAAGAACTTTGGGATGATACTAGTAACCCAGTGTCCAGCAGCTGTTTGAACTCTATACTCATCTTGAACTCTATACTCATCTGCTGCTCTTTGACTTTTGACTTACAGTAGGGTTTGGATCAGAAAGTACTGGCATCACCAGCATCAATGGTGTGGCTCTAATCCTTCATGTTGCCATAGTCAGTGTCAGGTTTAGAGAAAATATCACTATAGGTATTTAATAAAGAATGAACTTTTTCAAGCTCATCTGGGGTTAGTTCATATGAGATATGAACATTAGGCAAGGTACACACCAAATGATCAGTGGGTAAGTCCATATCTAACATAAAACTGATAAAATGACCCTATCAATATCCTTGATGGGGACTAGAAGGCTTTTCTAATCTCCTGATATTTTTTTACAATGATTCTTAATTGGTAAAGTTCACAATAGAATGATGAATGGTCACTGGTAGGCTGGGTCTAAAATACCAGGCAATAACCGAGGCTCCAAAGAACTTACTTCAACAATGAAAATTATTTGTAAAAAGCAGGTTCAGGGGATTTGTAGAGTAAAGTTAGTTGCAATCACTCGTTGTTCACCAGGCTTAATTAATATATCCTCTGAAGCATAAAAAGGAAGCCATTTGAAGCGTCCACAGAATCAGGCAACCTTTATGTGTTTCACCTGGACGTTGTGTAAAGTAATATAATGCAGGAAAAGGGTACCAATTAGCCAAGAGTATTCTTTTATTATTGGGTTAATTATTGTTAAAGACTAGAGGAACTTCAATTGAGTATGGAGAGATAATCATACTTTATGTTGATAATTCCGTCATACTCAATCATAAATTGAGGCCAATAAGAATATTGTAGGCTTTATTGTGCAAAACCACAGCGGGAGCAACAGGATGAGCTTCTAATTTAAATGGGTAGGGAGGGTAAGCTCTACTAGTGAAGTCATTGTTTGTACAGGCAGTTCCAAACTCTTGAGAGTAATCTAAGTCAGGCGCCAACTTATTCTTCTTGGTAAGCTTTGAAGAGATCACATTGATTAGTGCACCAGTTCCTAGGATAGCCCGAACCCATACATTGTTGATGACAGCCTCCACCAAGGTTAAAATTCCACTAAGGTTAGAGGGGAGAGATAGAACCTCTTTTAGATGAAAAAAGAGGCAAGCTTGTTAGTTGTCTTAAGATGTTTATCTTCAATGGACTGAAGCATATGAACACGGTGAATGAGGCTGGATTAATGAGGCAATAACCTGGTCAGCATCAATATTGATATTAATAACCTCAAGGCGCCACAGTACTTGGTGGATATAGGTTCTTCAAAACCATGGCCTTATCTTCTCTAGGGTTCAACTAATCTGGTATGCCTACTTTAACAGGCTCCTTGGACATAGTATCCAACGTCCTCATAACTTCCCTCAGATTCATTATCAGAGGAGTTGACTATGAACATCAGGTGGGTAATAGGAGAGAGGTCAGAGGTAGGCACATCAACTTCGCTGGCTTTTGGGGTGAGACTCACACTGTCAGCAGACCTGTCCTGGTGGCAAAAATTGCCCCTTGGGGAGATCCACTACCATTTTAGTCATGGGAACAGGCGTTTTAGCTATATCGGCTTTTTACTTGAGCTCTTTGATGACTGGCTGGTGTTGAACCTTGGAAACAAATTTAGAACTAGGAACAGCTAGAGGAGATGCCAAGGAAGTATGGGGCGGCGTCACAGAGGGGCGTGACCTTTGAGCCTCTGTGAGAAGCCACTTAGTGGAGGGCATGAAGCGGGACAGAGTCTCAACTGAAGACATAAGTTAAAATTAGGGTGCAGGTGATGATAGGTAGCGCTGCCCTGTCACCATTGGCACTATCGTACTAACTGGCTTAGAGATCTCAGTCTCACACGGAAAAGGGACGTTGGGCTTGAGACGCGCCACAAGAACTGGTAATGGAATGATGTCCAGCACAGGAGGGTCCATGGGGATTATCATGGACTCCTTTAATTGAGCTACGGTTGATAAATTTTCAATGGGTAAGACCTGGGGTTTCAACACAACTCCTTGGGTAGTATCAACGTTATGGATATCTGCAACCTCTAGCAGCGCCTCATTGATATGCGGACATTTTGGAAATGGCATTTCACAGAGAGAGTATGCCTCTAGGGAAGGGCGAGAAGCCAGGCGAGTATGAATAGCAGCAACAGCGTCGTCAAGAGTTAATATTTTTGAGGTTAATGGCGTTTGGGCCTCTAGGTAGAACTTCTCACTGAATGCAGTAACTAATTCCCCTTTTTTCATGCCAAGGCACAAAAAAGACTGTTTTCTCCTAGTAAATTCTGCTTTAAGCCAAATTCATCAGTAAGCGCTTCTTTTACCTCTGCCCAGGTACTCAGGATTTTTTAGAAACCATTACCTCTGAAGCCATATGATTCAAGCAGGGGAGGAGGTACGTATTTTTTGACGATCAGTTGTGCAGTCCATGGCAGATTCATTAACATACACAAGCGAAGCAATACTACCCTCACCTGGTGGAAACTTGACTCTCAAGGGAAGTTTATAGTTTATAGGAATGACCCCTTGAGGGTTCTGAAAATATTGCTGCTTGTGTTTATATGTAGAGACAATGCACTGGCTATCTGCTGTTTTAAAGCAGCTATCCTTTGGAAAATGCAACAGGGAGGTTAAGAGGGTTACTCACTAAAAAAAGTCTTCCATTTTTAATATAGAATTGTGGTGTACAGGGGCCCCTGTAGTGAGCACCAGTTGTTGGAATCCTGGAAAGTTTTGAGCTTGCTAGTGCTTTGTGGCCTAGGATTTCAACATAAAAGCAGTTGCCAAAGTAATGAGACTCTCAACTGCTATTATATACTTTTGAGGTAACTTGAAACCATATATATATATATATATTTATATATTAATTATCAAATTGAGAATGATAAAGGCACTTGGTCTTAGTAAAACAAGAGTTTTTATTAAATTACCACCTCCTATTATTGAAGCTGCTTTGAGGCTAATAGTGATTTAATAGAAAATTTATGCTAATCAGTAGAGAGCTCAATTTCACTAAATGATGATCTGGCCTATCAGAACTCTTGAGTATCTTCCAATCTCGATTGTACTGGATTTTGGATGTTAATTCTTTAGTAAGGATGATGAACCCATGAGGTAATGACTTGATACATTTGACTTAATTAGTTGTATTAAAAATATTTGCATCCCCTGGAACCCCCTTCAAGTTTATATAAGGGGTTTCTTATAAATTTGCTCTAAACTCAAGTTAGTCTTGGGCGGACTTTGGAGCCAGTGTGTCAGGGAGACGTCATATGAAGTTTATAAAGTACATTCAGTTGGGTTGCAAAAGCTGTCAAAAGGCAAGCCAGAACGCTAGTGGCATTGCCGCTAGGACAACGTTAAATTTCACAGGGAGTTGCGTGACAAGTGGGCTCAGATGTGTTGCAAGCGTGAAGAGAAACCCAGCAAAAAACCAAGCTTTTACAACTCCAGACCCAGTGGCCTTGATGCAAGGAGTTGAGCGATTGAGTTTGCTGTTTTTGTATCCTAAATAGAAGAGTTTGGAATAAAAACGGAGGCAAGGAGGCGGATCCTCGCTTGGAGTGGAGACAAATGAGTTCACAGGATCCCAAAATCCTGCTGGAGAAGAACATTGACAATAGGGTTGAATTCTCAGAACTACTTACAGGATAAGCCCAGTTGGCTATGTTGGGAGCTATAGTTACTATCAATACTGATATTTTCCAGCCAATGTAGGGCCCAAAGGACAATATTGGTAATAGCATAGCGAGTTTGGAAAGGAAATTTTTTGAAAATAAATCACAAAAATTGGGAACTCGTGGAGGTTTTTATTTTAAAGTAAATAAAGAAAATTGACTTTCAATTTCCTCAATGTGTTATGACTGCTTACATAGATGGTCAACTAGGGGAATAACTTATCAAAAGCATGGTATTGGGGCCATCAAAATTTGATTTACCCCAGCGAACTTTAAAGGGATATGAAAAACGAATTTAATCTAAACTAACTTTGAAGGAGTCATTGGTGGGCCAAGTCACTGTCAGTTTGACCTCAGACGCCTGATTTATGGTTTCACTGCATTTGTGATGGTTAGTGTGACAGCATCTTGCCCAACAGAAATGAGAATCTCCTAAGGCCACCCCACATAGAGGTGGTCCTAAAATGGTCAGAAATGGGTTCAGACTATCTAACCTGCCCACACCCTGTCACTTTGGTGTCAGTTCGGCCAAGTGATGATCATTGAATGACAATTCGGATTTTTGAGGAAAGATTTTCAAGCTATCTGCAACATTCAACAATGGATGAATATGCCCATCAAGCTTTGTCCCCGATGTTTTCAAGGGGAGTTCCAAATAAGCAATAATATTACCCAATGGCCCAATGCCATTAGCGATTTGAAATGAGGATTTGTCTCAGGACACATTTGTATTAAGAGGTACACGTCCGTTGGGCTTTGTCCCTAGTGTTTTTGAAACAGGTTTCAAACTGATGACAACATTTCCCAATGTCCCAATGCCTTGGCGAATTTTGCTAAGGATTTCACTTGATTCCTCATATAATGAATGTGTGAGCCAATTGGGCTTTGTTACTGAGTTTTTAGACCATTTGGACCTTGAATATGAGGGCTCAGTGTCATTGACTTCATAAGATCCTCTATCCCATGGGGTGGCTTCCAACCATTTCTAAGCAAATTTTCTCAATTTGGTATAGTAATTTAGCTGAGGCAAGCACCTAGCCAGGTGGAGGAATCTTCAGAGGGAAGGGTGCTACCCAACGCTCGTCTACCACATGGGCGATATCACCCTGTGATATGAGAGGGACAGCTTCCCTCTTCAGACCCTTTATGGTGGGGAATGGGAACACCGTTCAGTCTAGGAAGAGGAATCGCTCTCCTGTACTTACACAGTGGGATGATTCCGCCAGGGGTTCACTCTAGCCTCATGGGCCTGATCTGAGCTACTTTGCCGAATACTTGGAGTAAAACTATTAATCAGACTGACCCAAATATGGTGAGGGTTGGACTAAAACTATATAATAATAAAAAAGGAACTATTCTTCCCCAAAATATCCTTATTTATTAATTGAAGAGAAAATTGTCTACCAATATTAAAAGAAGAGCCTAGTTTTTTAATGATGAAATCAAATTACTAGCCTCTTGCGGGGTCGTTAGTGCAAGTCCAAAGGCAGAGGGACCTTATACTTCCTTCTCAGTCAATCTTCTTGTGGAGCTATCCTTATCAAAAGGGTACTATGCTATCATGGTAGTGGTTGACCAGTTTAAAAAAGTTCGCCTAATATATTTCATGTAACGCCACAGTAAAAGCGGTTCAGATGGCTACGTTATTTGTTTCACAAGTGTTTTCCATCCATTGGTTTCCCCAAAAATAAGTGAATGCAGACTCCAATTTAAATCAGTAATTTAGGAAGAGTTGTTCAAAACTCATCAGATTAGATAATGTCATTCTAGTACTAACACCCACAATTTGGTGGGTAGAAAGAACGAGTGAACCAGAGCCTTGAACACTTCTTGCAGTGTTACACTGCAGATGACCATTTTGATTGCTTATCATCCTCCAATAGCCCTATCTAGTTATAACAACACCCATTATGCTTCAATTGAGTGTTCTCCATTCTTCTCCAACTATGAGTTTTAACCCTCTTTTAACATGGAACCCAGAGGTGGGTCCAAAGTGGAAGCAGTGTGGACTTTACCCAAGTCCATCAAGAAAGTACACAATGGGGTCAACATCCATTTGGATGCTGCTATGCGTATTTATAAAGAGAACAATGATAATAAAAACAGTGTGGATCCAGCATACAAGAATGGGGATCTCGTGATGCTTTATTAAAGCAATATACCAATCAAAAAGCCATGCAAAAAACTGGTACTGAAGAGGATAGGACTTTACTGCATTTTCAGGAAGGTGGATTATGCCTCTTACCAAATGGATCTTCCTCCCTTATTTCAGATCTTTGTCATGTTTCATAAAAGCAAGCTACCTTGTTTAAAGTTTCCAGCCAGGGATTGTCATTGTCGCATGACATCATAGTAGGGACCAACCCCAAAGATAAGGTTGGGCTCCAGGAGGCCCAAAAGGTGAAGTTACAGGGCTTCCCTGGCCTGAGGCATACCATAGACCAACGCTGGGTATGGGCAAATTATGCCCAGGTTAATACTAGTGGGGAGCCAAATGCCCAGACCCATACTTTGGCCCAGGCGTTGAAACGAACAGTTTACATAATGAATGCAAACAGTTTGGTTTGGTTAGTCAAGGAACGGGGGTTTGAAACCCGTTCTGTTTACACTATTGCACATTTGGGTCAAATCCAACTTCAACCAATAACATAAGTGAAGTCAGTTTCAGGGTATTCTACCAATTAAGATGGTAGTGTGTGCTTATTGGCGGGTCAGTGCTTGGGCCCACTCCTGAAAACCCAATATTCCCTGTTGACACTAAAATGTGTTTTCCCTGACCAACATTCATTGTTAATCAACTTCCCAAATAAAAGATTTACCCATTTTTTCCCATTTTATTAAAATGTTATTACCTACAATCCTGTGTGCGGACCCCTTTTTGGAGATCTTGTGCCTCATTAACCAATCCATTTTAAACACAATCAGATTTTTCCCATGTGCACCATTGGTTCGCCCAGGTACCCTCCAACCTGAGCCGTTTACCCCTTCTCTCCTTGTGCACTGCATCATTTTTTTGGATGGTTCCTAATCGCATTCCTTGTTTTTAGTTATTATTGTTCCAGCCCCCTCTGCTGGGCGCTAGTTGCTATAGTACTAACGGCTAGTTTCCATGCATTGGCTCTGTGCACCGAGCACCACCACGCTGGAAACAGGAGAGTTATAGATACACTCCTTACAAGGACTCCAGAGGCATAACATGTGGAGGGGACTCCTGAATTAAGAGGTAGAGGATGTGGTAGCCTCCTGAAATGTGAAAAGGAGACAGGAGTAACTGGTGTTGTGAAAAGGAGTGATGCATCAGAGAAAAGCTGGATACTAGAATGAGGCTGTGTCCATGCACAAGACCTCATTAAAGCATCCCACGAGATTCTTCTCGAGGCAGCAGGGCTTAAGGGTAAACCAGGCATTGTTGCCATAAAGATGGCTCCAGCCCATAGTAACTTTTCCCTGGGTGAAGAAGTGAAGGATGGATGGCGCCTCAAAATCTGAAGTATAATGTCATGGTTAATGACATCATTTCAAGGACTGATTTTACAGATAAGGCGGATTAAGATGATTCCAAAGGGACTAAGCTGCTGAGTCTGCCTGACCTGAAGCAAACCCTGGATCAACACTGGATAAGGACAAGATGACCTAGTTTGGTTCTGGGTTGCGCATGATGGTCAGATGAGCATTACCCCACTCATCAAAATGCACAATTATTGTAATTTTATGATGAGTCATTACATTTAATAATAGAAAATGGATTTGAGTCCTTTTCAGTTTACAATATTGCCAAATCTGGTAAAATTCTGCTTCAGTCAATCACCTGAGTGCAATTTATGCAAGCTATAGTATGATGATGGATGGGAAGTTTCATTTATTGGTTCCTTTGAGTGCAGTGCCTTGCCTGATGGAAGATGATCCCACCAATTTTTTAGAAGTAGTTTTTTGAGGCCAACATTCTTTATTGGTCGATTTGTTTGAATCAAATCTCATTCATTTTTAGTAAATAAGACTTTGGGTTTATTTTTTTGCTGGCATCCCTGAGGATGTCTTAAATAATGTAGGTCAAATATTCTCTCAAAGTAAAGTAACATTCTATTTCCCCTTTGGTGGAACCTGGTCCCCCTAAAATCAAGGGCTTGAAGAACTTAGATCTGGATCTTCACTTGGCGATGGACCTCTTATTGTGGTATAACCAAGTTCTCAAGTTTTTAGCATATTTGGAATTAAAAAATTCTTCATACATTTTACTTTGTACCTTTGGGTACTAGCACCCTTTGCGGTGCTCTGTTTCCTATTTTTTTTAGCGGTTTGCTCCATAATTGTGTGATTGGGCATTCCCCACCACCTCTTAGGGAAGAAGAATTAGAGACACTCTCTTGACTGGTTTCTGTACCTCATGTCGTGACAGTAATTAACGTTTAGTTTACCACTTTCACTAATAACTTTAAAAACTTCAAATAAGGAAAAGTACGTCCCAGTGAAAGTAGCATTGCTTCCTTCTTGTATATTTACAAAAGTGCCATTTAAGAGGCTACTGATCAACAAAAATTAGTAATTTCTGACCTGCTTGAGTTTCATCGCACAATATTAGGGTTTCTCACCTGAAGAATAGCTAAACTTGGATCCAAGTCAATGCTTCTTTTTTAAAGAATTGGGAGTGACCAGACATTGTCATATCTTTTTTTTACTAGATGGTCCCAACCCAAGGGGGCAGACATTGTCATATCATAAGCATGCAATTATGGGTTCTGCATCCAGAATGGAGAAGCTCAAATCAAGGTTGCAAATAAGTTCTACTATGAAGCACAGAACCTGGCTAGCAACATATTTCACTTGATGACTCAATCACTGCCACTATACAAGCTTTGGCTTCTTGCCCAGATTTGCAGCTTCATATTAGTGGCATTAATAGAAAACTTTATGAGCATCCTGAATACAGAGAGACTCTTTTGAGATTCCTCACTAGCCTTAGAAAGTGACTAACCTGAGTTATACTCCCCACAGACTCTCCCAAATTCACGCTCTTGAGAAGAAAGAAGGAAATAAGAAGAACTTACAATGCACTTATTGTGGAAGATTATAGCACTTAGCTGTAAAATGTTATAAGAGAGTCTCAGGTGAGTAGGGAAAATCCCTATCAACATGTTGTGAGAGGCTCTTCATTTTGTCAACCAAATTACGCGTCAACCATCTACTTCTCAGGTTATTATATATGGTGCTGTGAAACAAAATTATTATAAAATGGTTTGCAAAATTAAAACATTAATTTGGAATAAACTTGCTCTCTCTATATCCCCTCATCTCCTTCTTTACCCTTAATTACAATTTGGAGATTACAATACCAAAGCGTTGGTTTAATCTTTCAAGTTAAAAATTAATGTGATTTTCAACACTAGCTCCCATGTAAAAGTTGCTTTTCTAAGTTAAATAGTTGAGTTAAAGTTGCACTGGATATTCAAATCAATATTGAGTATGTGACGACTAACCCTATTGCACTAGGTCACTTGATGCTATCCAGCTTTGCCCATATATTCAGGAAGTTTCCTCTTTTACCCAGCCGTGGTTCTAGAAAATTAAAGTTACAATTTATATTGGGGACTCAGTTTATATGTAAGCACACAGGAATATTTATTTGCAAGGGTCTTATCTGTTTTTATTGTGGTAACGCATGCCACTAATATTTCAAAAGACCAACAATTAAAAAGACAATTTTTAGAATAGGATATGCCACATTGAGGATGAACAAGTCACTTTACAATATAGAATATCATGTTGTAGGGCCTCGAGTAAAGATGCCTCCTATGTCTGTTAATTCTCAGAAAAGTATGTCATTGTATGCTCCTTAATAAATGATGATTCTTGCCCAAGCGCAAGGCATTGTCAATATCTGGATCTAAATGAACATTCTGCCAGGACATATATTGAAAAATTTGTTGAGTATAAGTTCTATATGTCAAAAGGTTACTCCATGCTCAGGAATAATGGACCCATCTAATTTGGGAACCATTTCAGTCCTAATAGGTAATCTAAACCTCAGTAGCACTTATAGGAAAAAGAGACCCCATAGCATATGTTCTACCGCTGCCTGTTTTAGAGGTACTTAGTATTCAAAAGTTTGGTACTTTAGGTAATTTTGGGCTAGATGATCCTCTTACTACAGCTACTGTCACTGATAACATTGGAATCAATCTACTGCTGCCCAATGAAAGGCGTCTGAAAATTACTGGTTAAATTTTCTTACATCTCCTCTGGACCATACAATTTTGGGAAGATGAATAGGGTGAACCATTAAGTAGACAAAAGAGACGCCTTAACTATATTAACTATACCTATTGGTAGTCAAAGTGGAAGAAGTGCAATTAGAAGAGGAGTTAAAACTCACTAATGTTAGCCCACTAAAACTTTCACAAAGCCCATAGTCCTCGCCCCTACATATGATAAAGATTATAAGACTACATAAAATTGTGATGTATTATTGAAAATTAAATTCAATTACTAGTATTGAATGCTAATTTTGCCCAAGAATGATGCATTTTTTTGGATGCTAGCTATCCTCAGTTCTTTTCAGCAATGAGACTGGACAGCAGGTAATGGAATATATAGATTTTGTCCCTGAATTCTGAGCTGTGTACACTGATAGCTAAGAAGGGATTGTTCATGTCAATTAAAAGCTGTAGGGGATATGCAACGCCCCTATAACTTTCCAGAGAGCCATGAATGCATCCTGGGTGACTATAATGTTTTTTCTTAGTATATTTAGGTGATATCAAAGTCCTCTCAAGGACCTTTATACTCACCTCAACAATTTAAAAAAAGTTTTTAAACTATTGCAGAAGAATACTATAAGATTGAAAGGTCCATAATGTATTTTATCAAGAATTGGAATTCTCAGGACATAAAGTTAAAAAGGAGTGTATTTTACCACTTCCAGATAAAGTTATAGCCATACACAAGATGTCCACACCAAGGAGTTTGAAAGAAATCCAAATTTTTTGAGGATGGTAGGGTATTACTTCCAGTTCATCCCCTAATTCGCTGAACTTGCTGATCCCTTGGACCATTTGTTGCAAAAAAATATGCATAACAATGTAAGTTAGCGCAACAATAATCCTTTGATGCATTACAAATAGCTTTAACCAGAATTTCCGTGTTGATACATCCTAAGTTTGAAAAGTATTTTCTTTGTTCACTGATGCAATCAATGTTGCAGTCAGCGTTATTTCAGAACAACACAAAAATCTTAAAGTGGATCGCCCAACCACATATCTTAGTTAACTATTAACTAAACCCAAAAGGAATTATAGTTGCACTGAGCGTGAATATCTGGTTAAATTTTTCGCCATCAAGCACTTTGTACCCTTTTTAAATGGGACGCGCTTTACTGTTTTAACTAATCACGCTTCCCTTTGATGGCTACAGCAGATTTGTGACCCAATGGATGACTGGCTCAGTGGGCCTTATGGCTATAAAATTATGGCGTGAATTATACACTAGCATGGCGCAGTTATTTAAAATGCTGATAGATTCTATATGTTACCAGTCCTAACAATACTAGCCTCTGAAGAGGTCAGCCTTAATGATCTCCTCTGCTGATCTGATTTGGGGACTATAGGCTACAGAAATCCAAAATGAGCTTAAACAAGCCAACTAACGCACAAATAATTGATGGTATGTTATATAAATTATTGCATAAATAAATGGTTTCCATATGTATGGCCCTCCAATTGTAAATAAGTAATATTGGAAGGCCACACTACCACCAGACATGCGGAATATGGAAAACTTATCAATGATAAAAATTTTAATAATTTTGGATGGCATGTTGGATTTTATTTAAGATGTATATGATGCCTGTATCACAAGTTGACACCATGACAAACCCAACCTGAGATCCCAACGCCAAGTGGTTTCTCCTTTGGCCCCCTTCAATACTTTAAATATCAATGCCAATGATCCATTACCATAAGGTGTCCATGATCATTAATATATACTATCAGCTTTGGACCACCTCACAAATAAATCAAAGCTTTATTGGTCCCTATGGCCACTGCCCGAGCTACCACAATATCCTTGTATTGACATATTTTTAAAAACATGTAGTTTGATTTTTTCAGGGTAAGGCAACCAGGGGACGGACATCAAAAATGCTTAGAAAAGACTAACTTAAAAAATAAACTGATACTTAAAACCAATGTAAAGAAACAAAAATAATCAACCAAGTTGGAAGCTGTAAACTGCTATCCAACTATGGTAGAGTATGAGGTGGGTCAAGAGGCTCTTCATCCTCATCTATTTGGACATGATCTGGAAAAAAGCTGAGAGGATGAGCATGGGCTCATCATGGAAATGGAGGTTGAGGTAGCATAGTTGGGCATGCTTCTTGAGCCTTGCTATGATGAGAGTGATGGTATAATTAAGAGGGCTATATCAGCCTTAAGGAAGAATTTTGGGGAGGGTGTCAAAGGTGGCCACATTGGAGCTGGTGATGCAGGTCTTCAGGCTGAACTTCCCAAATGCCACTACTTTCTAAACTGCCTTAATGGCCACCCGTTGGAAGTATAGGTGTTCTTTCTTGTGCATGGAGTGTATAGTGGTGGGGAGAACAGAAAGGGGCAGGCCTTTGGTCAAGACTGTGAAAGACTTCCGATGGCTTTATAGAGGGGGTGACATTCAAGTGAAGCAACTGCCCCTTCAGCGAGAATGTGATCACTTACAAAAAAATTGGCATAAGGGAGATGGTGCACAATTCCAAGAGGGTACCTGCTCTTCATAAACAGTATTTAAGTACATTTTGAAGTGAGGAGCCTTGACTCAGTTAGGAACATGTTCAACCATTTCATTGACTTCTTTTAAATAATCCTGGGATTAGTTGGTTGATGATTGGGTGATTTGAATATGAATATGCTGGGGTGTGGTGGCTGGTGGGGGTTTTAGAATTTACTGGGGTTAATCAGGCCCTGATTGGCTTAATCAGGGGAGGAGTTTTAGTGAAGGGCACTTGATTATTGATACAGGGGCAGCTGCAGTTACCACCTTGGGTAGAGTGGGAGGGAGGATTGTGCCCCAATTGAAAAAAGCGGTGTGGTCAGCAATGGGTCATCATAAGAGGAGTCAGGTGTTTAGGCTACATCTTGGTTGATAAAAGGGGAGCAAAGTTTCAAAATGGTTCTGATCTAATAAGGCGGGGAAGATGGTGCTCCCTCTATCCACTTATGCCCAAAAAGGATGGTTAGGGGAAGAAGGGATAGTGGTACAAGGAGGAATCAAAAGGAAAATTTCCATAAATACAAAGCAGATAGTCACAAAGCAAAATGGCCCACAAGGCAGGTGATTCCATAAGGAACTACATATTGTATTAGGGATCTGAGCCATTCAGTGAAAAAACAGAAATCATCTCTTTGTGTATTTATTGGAGTGAGGTGGGCGGGGAGGCCCATGTCTGAATACCAAGAGCGGTATAAGTGGCCTACCATGTACAAGTGGTTGGGATGGGGGTGCTCTGGAACACCTCTGAAATTGTAGCTGCAAATTCAGCATCAGCTTTGTTAATGAAGCTGAGGTTAAAGTACACCTTGAAGGGGAGGAAGTTAATTACCAAGCAGGTTGCATAACATCCTAGGATAATATGATGATAGATCTATCATTTATAAAATAAGTTTCCATATTCACCCCAGAGCCTGAATTGCATGTTGCTCTGGGGGAGCACAAGGGACTTCAAAGCAATTCCTGGTTTGTGAAAGGTGGAGATCTAAGTAATTAGGTGGAGCAAAGAGACCAGTAGAGTTGGGAGGGCTAGCAGATCCAGATCAAGAATATTTTGACAATGGTCAGAAAACACTAGGAGGTGGCGCACCACTGCCTTTCAGGGGAACAGCAGGCGTCAAGCATATCAAAATAGAGTTTTTAGAAGATGGTCAATGACAAGTGGAGTTGGTTAATATTCAAACTAAGGTTCAACCAAAAGTGGTGAAATTGAGAAAAAATGTTAGTTTGATAGTACTGCTATTTGACATGGATTAAAAACTCTTTCTTATGAGGTGCTATGAGAATTGATTACCAAATTCAGCACATATAAAACCTTCTCAGTGCTTTATCATCAATCAACAAATGTGGTAGTTGAAAAGTTAGTGTCAAGTTAATTAAATAATAGGAAAGATGGCCTCTAATAACCTGGTACAATGGACTTACTTAATACTAAGTAATTTGCACACAATAGTTTTATTTACTATCAAGTTTTAAAGATTCTCCCATTTGAGGAAATTTATGGTAGGGAACTCGCTCTCCTACTAGCTTAAAACCTATTATATCTTCCATCACACAAAAATTCTCCTTATTAACTTTACAAGCTCTAGCTAACTAAATTATCCAATTGCAATTATTATCATGTATTTAATCAACATGACTACCAAAGAGACATATCAGAGTGGCTTATGATTCTCCTTGTTGTATATCGTCTTGGGAGTTTAGTGATATCTTATCACCATTGACCTGTGTGATAATTTAATGAGCTCACCACTTCCAAATCTAGACCTTATAAGGTTTCAAATAAACAAAAGGTATATTACCATTGTCATTCTTGATCAAGGAATGGTGGTCAACTAAGTACAAAAGTGATTCTTATGACATATGTACCCTACAACAGGATCCTGATGGGGGATTGTCAGTTTGCATCTGCCAAATGAGGAAAAAAAAATAAAGGTCAAAGTCAAACCTTAATTCACATCAGACACATCAGTTGACAAACTCTATTACACATGGGCGTCATCTTGAGAAGTAGAGGACAAAGTAAATTGCTGCCCTATGCAAGCATGGATTTAAGTTTCAATAAAGTTGCCTTGGAAATAGGAATTTAACAATCAAAAAAAGTCATCATGTTTTCCATCACACCCTATAACAATATATAACCTGATCATCAGTCTCTGGAAAGGCGCTCATAATGATGCCACCCAAATACCTATAAGCGTCAAGAGTTGTAAATAAAGCATGAAAAATAATACTAACTTTCTTTTCGCTTGGTGTTACTTTCTGAGCGATTTATTATTGAATAAAAGTAAAATTAAACTTTGACCTCTCACAACTGATCACACCCAAATATCCTAAGATTACCCGCTGGCTACTCCATTGTGGGGCAGCAGTAACTCCCTACAGCGCACTCTGTCCATTGGGAAAATGCGCTCAGACTGGTTCATCCAGTCCTACCAGAAATCTTGGGTCAGTTCATTTTACCCAAAGATCTCAATATACACCTCGTGCATTCCCAGGTGGTGTTCAATTTCCCTATGGTGCTCCCCTAGAGCAGTATGCATTTTGGCTTTCAGGATGACAATGGGAATTTATTTTCATAAAACAATATACAAATCATTGAATTAGTAAAGTTGATGCTGCAGCCCACCGGCTTTTATTAATTTTAGACCTATAAGAGCTATGTTGACCTCAGTTTCACTTGCAAAAACTGACGCTGCCACTGCGAAAACTGTTCCCCTGGTTTTCCAGGGAACCCCTATCCCCACCACATGGACTTGGCTCCCACCGTACACACTTTGGTGGTTCAGCTCATTAATTTTAAAACACTTTCCCCGTGGTGCTCCTCCAGGAACTGATGGAAGGTTTGGCATCCTACAGCTATAACCACACTCTATAATTTTTGGTCCCAAAATTGGACACACTCCTTGCTGGGCCTCAGGATTTTTCCACAAATAGCCCTAAGTTTAATAATTTTTTATCAATTTATCCTCATTTCAGCGTTTCTTCTGCTCCTAACGGCCCATTCAGGGCCCACTGAGTGTTGGCGGACTATCTGTCACTTCTGTTTTGAGTTGTACCACTCAAAACGCAAGTTCCCATTCCTTGCATCTTTCACTGGCTTTGATACCACCTCTGACAGCTTCCATTCTGCTGCCAAAACCACGTTTTTTTCAATATGATCCACTATTCTACCCCCTCCTCTGAATCCTGCTGCTGCAGCAAAGCCCACAGTAACCAATCAGGACCCTCCTCCACCAAACGCCCCCAGATTCTACCACTTTTTATGAACTGACTTGACTGTGGTTCAAAATTCAAGCTTCCCCAATCAAGCCAATCCTCAGTCATATTCTAAGACCCCTGAAGCAGTTCAATCAGAACCTGTGGAGCCCAATGGTGAAACCAATGAATTGGCTGATTTCATTGTCCCATTTCCAGTACAAGTTGGAGGTTCATTAAATCTGAATGGGACTCTCAGTGCCTCCATCATTTTTACTCCCCCAGCTTAGTACCAATCCATTCCAAAGGTGACCACCAGCTTGCTGTTGAAGCATCTGCCATGCCATATTGTTGTCCCCTCCACAAAACTGTCTTAAGATTGGTGGCGTTGATTTCAAAAGGACTCCTTCCCCCATTATCCCCACCGTCATGCATTAGTAAAAATATCAATTATTTTTTACAAAAATGATATTGATGCCATCCAGAATGTGGAAGTGGTAGCGCAAAATTCTAAAGCCAAGATTACCTGCACTAGTATTTACACTTACCTCTAAATTACTTCATCGTCTACATTTAAACAGAAAAAGCTTTGGCCCTCTATGGGCGTATTTTTTAAAACTGCAAATTTTTTGCCCAGAAGCTCATAAGCATTTTTAAACACGCAAAATCTATGCCCCTACATCCTTGCTCTCAGCCTGGGACTGTGATCTGTTTTGGGAAGAGGAAGACGCCACTGAGGATGATCCTCCAACCCCACTTTCCTTTTGCCATGGTGTAAGCGGTTCTCCGCTGTCCCACTTGGTAGGTTGCGTTTTATTTTTTGTGACTTGTCTGCTCATTTTGGGCAATTCATTTTGTTTTGTTCACGTTTATTTTACTTTATTTTGCTCTTCAGGCTTTGGTATTTCCAATCCCCTGGTCAGCATACCTCAAATAGATCTATATAAATCAAAAATGACCTCCAATGTTTAATCTTAAAATTTCTTTTTTTTGAATATATTTGAGTTGTCTGGATAGCGTTGGACATCCCCATTAATTCTTACCATTGCTTTAGTTTATTAAATATATTTTATGACTCTGCACAACTATTAAAAATGGTGATAGGCGACATATCCCAAGCTCAAAGCTAAATACAAAAAATAATCGATTGAAGACAGTAACTTTGACAAAAACTTAACAAAAGAAAATATTTTAGCAATATTTTTTATTTGAATACAAGAGAGCATCTATAGCATCAAATACTGCTATAAGCTCACAAAATCACCTTAATAATCCTTCCAAATAGGATCCAACAGCATTCTAATTTTAAATTTAAATTTAAAATTTATTGCGAGGAAGGCCAACCATGGGATGGACACTTCCAACTATGACTCAGGAAAGATAAACTTAGTACCAAGGGAGGCACCCCAGAGAAGCGATGCTATCTCTTGTTGCCAGCGGGAACGCCACTTATGGGGAGGGGAGGGAACATGTGAAGGGGCTGTGGCCACTATTGAGCACATGTGGAGGAAGGGGTCTGATTTGATGAACCAGACTGGGAACCAGGAGGAGACCAGCTGTTGGCGACGCGGTGGGAGATATCCAAACATCCACGCTTGAAAGTGGTCCACCAAATGAGACCAGAATCTGTGGACAGCTTCTGGGAGGGTGGGGATGGAGCCAGCGATGGCATCCAAGACAATAGTGTGGATAGTCCACATGGCGATTGCAACCACCAGAGCATGGAGGGAGGGTGGAAGGGGGAGGCCATTGATGAAGCAAACATATCTCTTGACAGACTGAAGGGATGCGTTTGATCCTGGACCAGCAGACGTTGGACTTCACGCCATATCACTTTAGAGGTGGGGCACTTCTCCAGGCGGTGAAACAGCGTTCCATACTGGCCACACACGACACAGGATGAGTGTAAAGCATTAGAGCGCTCAGCTGTATGATACACCCGCCTAAGGCAGCGCCACACATGGAAGCGGACTTGAGGCTGCAACAGAGGGTGATGTACATATTTCCAGATAGTCTTTTGGGTCTCAATGGAATAAGAGATATACATCATGTCCAGGTAGTCCACCCTGGATAGGACTTGGGGTCGAATGGGGATCACGCCATCAGGGATGGGTAGCCCCTGTACCTCTTGTGTGAACTGAGGAGAGGGGCGGCCTCTTCGGGTTGTATGTCCACTAATACGAATTCTCCACCCTGCGCTTCACATGGAGAGCAGGATTCGTTTGTAGTAGGTTTTAGTCCCGTGAGGACCTGTGGTCGATGTGTGTGATGCGAGGTATTTCATCAGGGAGTGGGGGTTTGATGGATTGTTGAGGCCCAAGGCTTGGGAGAAGTTGGAGCAGGCCGCTCAGGACCAGTGTTGGGATGGGAGTGTAGGAGTGGTAACGGCCGCGATCCAGGTGCCCAGGATCTTGGCAGCATGGGCTTTGAAGTCAAGCAGGCCCAGACCACCTTGATGATGAGGGCCAAACATGACCTCTAGCTGTACTGGTGGAGGGCGGCCTGACCAAAGCCAACCTTGTAGCAAAGCATACAGGGATTTGAAGAAGCTTGGGGAGAAGGGGATGGCGTGGGCTCCAAACCAGACTTTGGATAGGAGCATAGAGTTGGCAAGAACAACCCTGCCAGTGAGGGTAGTAGGGTGGGCTTTGAGAATGGCAACTCGATTCGTCACGTTGTCCAGTATATGGCACTCCATTACTGCTGACGCGTATCCTCCTGCCTCCAACCACACGCCCAGATGGCGTACCGGTCCTATGGTAGGACGTGGCACGAAGGGGAACACCAGTGGAGCGGTGTGTGTTGAGTTAGTAAGGCGTGGACGTGGGCGAGCAGATGGGCCGGGTTGGAAACTAATTGCTGGGGCCCAGCAGTTCTGAAACTGACCAAGGAGGATGATTTCGGTTTTGGAGGCGTTTAGTGCCACGTTGCTTACCCGGGAATATTCTTGGATGAGGGCTTCAAGCGCGCGTGCATCTTTGTTATTAGACACCCCCACTACGCAATCATCTGCAAATGCCATTATCTTGACTGGGGTTTGGCCTGGCACATGAACCCCAGTGAGTTGGGCATTCACATTTCGCAGTAGTGGGTCAAGGCTGAAGTTGTATAAGAGTGGGCTGAGGGGTCCCCTTGTCGCAGCCCCTTTGAGGGCGGACTACTTCCGTTAGGAAGCCTAGGCCACACACTGCCATTGTCGCAGATTCCATGAGCAGCATCACCCAGTTTATGAAGTGGGGGGTAGGCGGAATTGATGGAGGCAGGCCTAAGGTATTCCCAGCTTACTCTATCATAGGCCTTTTGTTGGTACAAGAATACAAGTGACCCAGAGGCTGTGGACTGACATACATTAGCCACAGAATGCACGTTATCCCAAATTGACCTTCTGGGGATGAAACCAAATTGTTCTGGGGAGATGGTGGCAGATGCTACAGTCCCTAATCGGTTAGCCATAATTTTTGGTAAAATTTTGGTGTCTGTGTTTGTTAGAGAAATAGGGCGCCAGTTGGCTAAGTCAAGCTTATCTATTTTCTTGAAGAGTGTGAAAATAAAGGCCTCATGTCCTCCTGGTAGGAGGCGCATTTCCAACAGGCTTTGGTTAAGTGAGGCTAGCAGCAATGGGGATATATATTTGATATATTTTTTGTAGAACTCATATGGAATGCCATCTGGGCCTGGGCATTTTGGTTTGGCGCACCGCGAATGGCTGTCCATAATTCATTTGGAGTAATTATATTCATTATTTCAAAACTTTTCTTTCTCGTTGCAAACACTTTTGCAACCCATTCAATTCAAGACTAAATCTAGTTTGATAATCTCATAGAGGGGATTAGTCTGCGCCCATGTCTGGGAGCAGTTGGGCAAGCAAAGCAAGAGGAGCAGGCGGAAGGCCCGCGGCCTCTAACGTTCAAAAACGCCCCAGAGAATCTGGCGGAATAGAAAAAAATCTAAAAAAACTGGCGGTCACAATTTCCCTGTAGATACTCGCATGGCAAGCATGATGCAACCAGTACATCAACACGCCACATTCCCAGCCACTTTCGTCGGTGGAATTTGGAGTCTGTGTGTATCTGGACATCCAAAAAATGGCCCTATGGGAAAAATTTTGTGAAGATGTACACAAAATTTTCCCGACCGCGGTGTATGTTGCACCTCACTCCATGTCGCGCAGTTGGCTGGACCTAGGTTTTGAAAGCAAAATAGCAGCAGATGAGGCTGCAGTGGTGTGCGTAGTGGTTGACCTCCCTGAAGGGCAATGGGTCATCGAAACCAAATGCACCAGATGGACAAAATCAAAACCAAATTTTCCTCACGTTTGACTTTTTGCCTACTACAGTAAAACGTGACATTTTGGAGCAACACCTGAAAGATGGTCTCGCCATATACGGTGAAATACAATCTTTTGAAATGCAATGTTTCACGCTGATGCCACACCTGTGCACCGGCAAAGCCATCGCAGTTCTGACCCCAACTGAGGAGATTGTGAAGGACCTAACCCAGATCCTGCACTCCACCTTTATTGACATCGCAGGGCACACCACCCACCCATTCTGGGTAACCGTGGACAGCGCGCCCCCCATTTGCACCCACTGTGACGCGTTTGGCCATAAGGCACACACGTGCCCCATCAAAGAGGGTGTTACATTCCAAGAGCACCCCTCAGCGGCCATGGCCAGCGGAGAGGCACACTATGAACCAACCGCAAGCACCAAAGAGGCTTTTCCGTGGGGAGCACAAGGCTGCTACCTATTGGTAAAGCCCATCTCCCCGCAGGAGCGGAAGAAGGCCAAGCAGGCCCATAGGACCGCGGCCAAGGAAGCGGCCAAGGTCACCACCACCATCCCACACTCACAACACCAGGAGGACATGGAGACCTTCACAGTGGAAGCAACTTGGGAATATATCACCCAATCAGATTGGGAGGCCCAAGCTGAATGGGCCACTCAATTCGAGGATCCAATGGGAGATTTGATCTCACCCAATCGCTGCACCCAAGCCCCGGTTGAAACTGACTTGGGACCTATCCCAACCAAAAAAAATTTTTTGCCCCACTTGACGGTGCACCAAACTTATCCGCACCGCAAAAATTCATCCGATGTCAGGAAAACAAAAAGCGAAGGCCAAAGCCAACGCGACTCTTTCTGCAAAAATTAACAAAAACCCCGATTGCGTTGCTGCTAATACCCGCGCTGCTGTGAAAGCCCGTGGGGACCTGGAAGAGGCTGGTGGGCCAGGGGGCCCACCCCCTCACACCTAAGGTGTGATGGGGGAAACCTTCACTCTAGGGACGCTGGATATCGCCAGACTCAAGGCCTCCCCATCCCGGGCTAGGAAACTGAGTTTTTTACAAAATAATTTACCCATGGATATCCTGGCCATCCAGGAAACCCACTTTCCACGAGGTTCTGAGGAAGCTTGGAAAACAATGCTCCTACCATCTCTATCCTTTTGGTCAAAGCACTGTGGGGTGCTAATTTGGAAAAACAAGTTTT
Organism: Massospora cicadina; assembly: GCA_022478985.1. Taxonomy (NCBI): domain Eukaryota; kingdom Fungi; phylum Entomophthoromycota; class Entomophthoromycetes; order Entomophthorales; family Entomophthoraceae; genus Massospora; species Massospora cicadina. Next base: position 39,042 of record JAKSZP010002753.1, read on the forward strand.
TCAAATTTACATCTTCAGAAACATTCCTAAATGACCAAGTGCTCATTGTCACCTTCTCATGGGCCGATGTTGCACACACAATCATCAACATTTACGCCCCAAACGGTGCACAAGAGCATCAGGAATTTTTTTGTCAGTCAAATCCCTCCCGCTACCCCCAATTCTTTCCTAATTGGCGACATGAACTGTTGGCTAACCTCACCAACGGACTGGTGGCCACCCTCACCCCACGCCCCACAGGGTCACATAGAACTACGCGTTCTATAAGCCACCCTTGGGTTAATGGATGCGCTGCCATGACATGCCCCACTGCTCAAAAACATGATGCGTCCCCATGTCCACAACAGCCAATTAAGGTCCATGACCCACATTGACCTTATTCTAGCACCGGCGAAATTCCAACCCCACATCTCCCACTTCAAAACAACGAAAATGGAATTCTCCAACTACCGACTGGTCTTGATAACATACCACTTACCTGTCACAGTTGCAAAGGCCCCACATTGGTGCAAAATCCGCCCCCCAGAGCTTGCGTCACCAGGATTTTCCACATGGGTGGAAGAGGCAACTTTGGCAAAATCGTTTGTTGCACCATTTTGCGCGGACCCCATTTCCACATGGGCAACTTTCAAAGAAGACACCATCCGCCACTATCGCCATCTCTCATCCAGCGCTCACGAGCCACATTGGCGGTTATATCACGTGCGCTGGCGGAATTGGCCCACTTGGAGTCCAACATTCCAGCCTCAGGATATAGCCCTGCATGGGGCCAGAAGTGGGCGGAGGCAGCAGCCCACCTCAACGCACTTGAAAGGCAACACAAACATCGGGTTTGTGTCCAATACAGGGCCACACGCATCACTAAAGGTGACAAGTGCACCGCATACTTCTTCAAAAAAAATTTTGCACCACACCAGAGCGTGGCCTGCACACAGGTGCAAAGATCGGATAATTCTATTGTGGACACACTGGCCAAAGTGGCAATTGAAACGCAAAGATATTACTCCAAGTTATACCGAGATGAACCAATTCAGCCGGCTGAAATGGCGGAATTTCTCGACAGAGCTCATATCCACACCATTTTCCAATACCCGGAAATAATGAATTTAATTACTCCGAATGAATTATTTACTACCATTTGCGGTGCGCCAAACTGAAAATGCCCAGGCCCAGATGGCATTCCATATGAGTTCTACAAAAAAATTTTTAAATATATATCCCTATTGCTACTAGCCTCACTCAACCAAAGCCTGTTGGAAACGCGCCTCCTACCAGGAGGACATGAGGCTTTTACAGTCACACTCTTCAAGAAAGGGGATAGGCTAGACTTAGCCAACTGGCGCCCCATTTCTCTAACAAACACAGACACCAAAATTTTAACAAAAATCATGGCTAACCGTTTAGGGACTGTAGCATCTGCCACCATCTCTCCAGAACAATTCAGTTTCATCCCCAGAAGGTCGATTTGGGATAACGTGCACTCTGTGGCTAATGTGTGTCAGTCCACAGCCTCTGGGGCACTTGTATTCTTGGACCAACAAAAGGCCTATGATAGAGTAAACTGGGAATACCTAAGGGCCTGCCTCCATCAATTCCGCCTACCCCCACTTCATAATCTGAGTGATGCTGCTCACGGAATCTGCAACAATGGCTGTGCGCGGCCCAGGTTTCCTAACGGAAGTAGTCCACCCTCAAAGGGGCTTGCGACAAGGGGACCCCCTCAGCCCACTCTTATACAACTTCAGCCTTGACCCACTACTGCGAAATGTGAATGCCCAACTCACTGGGGTCCATGTGCCGGGCCAAACCCCAGTCAAGATGATGTCATTTGCAGATGATTGCGTAGTGGGGGTGTCTAATAACAAAGATGCATGCGCGCTTGAAGCCCTAATCCAGGAATATTCCCGGGTAAGCAACGTGGCACTAAACGCCTCCAAAACCGAAATCATCCTCCTTGGTCATTTTCAGAACTGCTAGGCCCCAGCAATTAGTTTCCAACCCGGCCCATCTGCTCGCCCACGTCCACGCCTTACTAACTCAACACACACCGCTCCACTGGTGTTCCCCTTCGTGCCACGTCCTACCATAGGACCGGTACGCCATCTGGGCGTGTGGTTGGAGGCAGGAGGATACGCGTCAGCAGTAATGGAGGGCCATATACTGGACAACGTGACGAAACGAATCGCCTCTCTCAGAGCCCACCCTACTACCCTCACTGGCAGGGTTGTTCTTGCCAACTCTATGCTCTTATCCAAAGTCTGGTTTGGAGCCCACGCCATCCCCTTCTCCCCAAGCTTCTTCAAATCCCTGTATGCTTTGCTACAAGGTTGGCTTTGGTCAGGCCGCCCTCCACCAGTACAGCTAGAGTCATGTTTGGCCCTCATCATCATGGTGGCATGGGCCTACTTGACTTCAAAGCCCATGCCGCCAAGATCCTAGGCACCTGGATTTTGCGGCCGTCACTGCTCCTACACTCCCATCCCAACACTGGTCCCGCGCAGCCCGCTCCAACTTCTCCCAAGCCTTGGGCCTCAACAATCCATCAAACCCCCACTCCCTGATGAAATACCTCGCATCACACACATCAGCCACAGGTCCTCACGGGACCAAAACCCACTACAAACGAATCCTACTCTCCATGTGAAGTGCAGAGTGGAGAATTCGTATTAGTGGACATACAACCCGAAGAGGCCGCCCCTCTCCTCAGTTCACACAAGAGGTACAGGGGCTACCCATCCATGATGGCGTGATCCCCATTCGACCCCAAGTCCTATCCAGGGTGGACTACCTGGACATGATGGACATCCCTTATTCCACTGAGACACAAAAGACTATCTGGAAATACGCACACCATCCTCTGTTGCAGCCTCAAGTCCGCTCCCATGTGTGGCGCTGCCTGAGGCGGGTGTATCATACAGCTGAGCGCTCTAACGCTTTACACTCATCCTGTGTCATGTGTGGTCAGTATGGAACGCTGTTCCACCGCCTGGAGAAGTGCCCCACCTCCAAAGTAATATGGCGCGAAGTCCAACGTCTGCTAGGCCAGGATCAAACACATCCTTTCAGTCTGTCAAGAGATATGTTTGCTTCATCAATGGCCTCCCCCTCCCACCCTCCCTTCGTGCTCTGGTGGTTGCAATCGCCATGTGGACTATCCACACTATTGTCTTGGATGCCATCGCCGGATCCATCCCCACCCTCCCTGAAGCTATACACAGATTCTGGTCTCATTTGGTGGATCACTTTCAAGCGTGGATGTTTGGATATCTCCCACCACGTCGCCAGCAGCTGGTCTCCTCCTGGTTCCCAGTCTGGTTCATTAAATCAGACCCCTTCCTCCACATGTGCTCAATAGTGGCTACGCCCCCTACACACGTTCCCTCCCCCTTCCCATAAGTGGCGTTCCCACTGGCAACAAGAGATAGCATCGCTTCTCTGGGGTGCCTCACCTGGTAATAAGTTTTGTCTCGTCTGAGTCATATTTGGAAGTGTCTGTCCCATGGTCAGCCTTCCCCGCAATAAATTTAAAATTTAAATTCATTTTTTCCAGGTATCAGAAAGTGGTCCAGATATGAGCTCAATCGAGAAATTACGCCATTTTTGCTGGCTGAATTGGTTCAGCTCGGTATAACTTGGAGTAATATTTTTGCATTTTGATTGCCACTTCAGCTGGTGTGTCTGCAATGGAATTATCCGATCTTCGCACCTGTGTGCAGGCCACGCTCTGGCGTGGTGCAAAATTTTTTTAAGAAGTATGCGGTGCACTTGTCACCTTTAGTGATGCGTGTGGCCCTGTATTGGACACAAACCCGATGTTTGTGTTGCCTTTTGAGTGCGTTGAGGTGGGCGGCTGCCTCCGCCCACTTCTGGCCCCATGCAGGGCTGTATCCTGTGGCTGGAATGTTGGACTCCAAGTGGGCTAATTCTGCCAGAGCGCGTGAGATAACCGCCGATGTGGCTCATGAGCGTCTGGAGGAGAGATGGCGATAGTGGCAGATGGTGTCCTCTTTAAAAGTTGCCCATGTGGAAATGGGGTCCACACAAAATGGTGCAACAAACAATTTTGCTGAAGTTGCCTCTTCCACCCATGTGGAAAATCCTGGCGACGCGAGCTCAGGGGGGGCAGATTTTGCACCAATGTGGGGCCTTTGCAACTGTGACAGGTAAGTAGTATGTTATCGAGACCATTTGGTGGTCAGAGAATTCCATTTTTATTGTTTTGAAGTGGGAGATATGGGGTTGAAATTCCGCCGGCATTAGAATAAGGTTGATGCGGGTCATAGACCTTAATTGGCCGTTGTGGACATGGGGATGCATCATGTTTTTGAGCAGTGGGGCATGTCGCGGCAGCGCATCCATTAACCCAAGGGTGGCTTTTAGAATGCATAGTTCAACATGACCCTGTGGGGCGTGGGGTGTGGGTGGCCATCAGTCCGTTGGTGAGGTTAGCCAGCAGTTCATGTCACCAACTAGGAAAGAATCAGGGGGTAGTGGGAGGGATTTGACCAATGAGAAAAATACCCGACGCTCATGTGCACCTTTTGAGGCGTAGATGTTGACGATTGTGTGTGCAACGTCAGCCCACAAAAAGGTGATGACGAGCACTCGGCCATTTAGGTATGTTTCTGAGGATGTGAATTTGATAAAAATTATTTTTCCTAATTAGCACCCCACAGTGCTTTGACCAAAAGGATAGGGATGGTAGGAGCATTGTTTTCCAAGCTTCCTTGGAACCTCGTGGACAGTGGGACTCCTGGATGGCCAGAATATCCACAGGTAAATTGTGTTGTAAAAACTCAGTTTCCTAGCCTGGGATGAGGAGGCCTTGAGTCCGGCAATATTTAGCGTCCCTAGAGTGAAGGTTTCCCCCTTCACACCTTAGGTGTGAGGGGGTGGGCCCCCAGGCCCACCAGCCTCTTCAAGGTCCCCACGGGCTTTCACAGCAGCGTGGGTGTTAGTAGCAACACTATTGGGGTTTTGTTTAATTTTGTGGAAAGAGTCACATTGGCTTTGGCCTTCACTTTTTGTTTTCCCGACGTCAGACGAATTTTTTGTGGTGCGGATAGGTTCAGAGCATCATCGAGTGGGGCAAAAAAAAATTTTCTTTTGGTATAGGTCCCAAGTTGGTTTTGACCAGATCTTGGGTGCAATGTTTGGGTGAGATTGAGTCTCCCATCGGATCCTCAGATTGAGTGGCCCACTCAGCATGGGCTTCCCAATCTGATTAGTTGATTGATTCCCAAGTTGCTTCCGCTGCAAAGGTTTTCATGTCCTCCTGGCATTGTGAGTGTGGGATAGCGGTGGTGGCTTTGGCCGCTTCCTTAGCTGCAGCCCTGTGGGCTTTCTTAGCCTTCTTCCGCTCCTGTGGGGAGATGGGCTTTACCATAGAGTAGCAGCCTTGTGCTCCCCACGGGAAAGCCTCCTTGGTGCTTGCAGTTGGTTCATAGTGCGCCTCTCCGCTGGCCATGGCCACTGAGGGGTGCTCTTGGAACGTGACGCCCTCCTTGATGGGGCATGTGTGCACCTTATGGCTGAACACATCACAGTGGGTGCAAATGGGGGGCGCGCTGTCCACGGTTACCCAGAATGGGTGGGTGGTATGCCCTGCGATGTCAATAAATGTGGAGTGCGGGATCTGGGTTAGGTCCTTCGCGATCTCCTCAGTTGGGGTCAGAACTGCGATGGCTTTGCCAGTGCACAGGTGTGGCATCAGTGTGAAATGTTGCATTTTGAAAGATTGTATTTCGCCATATATGGCAAGACCATCTTTCAGGTGTTGCTCCAAAATGTCACGTTTTACTATAGTAGGCAAAAAGTCAAACGTGAGGAAAATTTGGTTTGATTTTGTCCATCTGGTGCATTTGGTTTCGATGACCCATTGCCCTTCAGGGAGGTTGACCACTACGTGCACCGCTGCAGCCTTGTTTGCTGCTATTTTTCTTTTGAAACCTAGGTCCAGCCAACCGCATGACATGGAGTGAGGTGCAACATACACCGCGGTCAGGAAAATTTTGCGTATATCTTCACAAAACTTTTCCCATAAGGCCGTTTTTTGGATGTCCAGATACACATGGACTCTGAATTCCACCGACGAAAGTGGCTTGGAGTGTGGCCTGTTGATGTACTGGTTGCATCATGCTTGCCACACGAGTATCTCCAGGGAAATTGTGACCGCCAGTTTTTTGAGATTTTTTTCTATTCCACTGGAATCTCCGGGGCGTTTTCGAACGTTAGAGGCCGTGGGCCTTCCGCCTGCTCCTCTTGCCTTGCTTGCCCAACTGCTCCCAGACATGGGCGCAGACTAATCTCCTCTGTGAGATTATCAAATTAGATTTAGTCTTGAATTAGTTAGGTTGCAAAAGTGTTTGCAACGTGAAAGAAAAGTTATCTAACAGCATTCTATTAGAGAAAGATCCCCTTCCCTAATGTCAATTCTACCTGATATCCTACTTCTGCCAGAGTTCTCATTAGTGAAAACCATGGTTGCTAAGCAGCACTTCAGAATGTAGGCGAAAATAATATTATCCAAATAAAGTCAGAAAGCAAATAGCTAGGCTTGAGGCATTTTCATAAAAAGATAGAATATGCTGGATGTAATTTATCTATCATGTTTGGCCATAATAGATATAGGGCCCTTTTACTATTAATTATACGCTGACATAAAGCAATGTATATTAGTACACTAAATTGAATTATGAGGCGATATGGTAATTAAGTTTATGGCATTGTTGGCCATAAATTCAGGGAATGTGAGTTGCGGCAATGGGGATTTAGGGATTTTATTGATAGAAATTTAGTATGTTAGGCCACCGCATATAAAAATATGTCCACGTTAAAATTAGTTTCTATAAAATGATCAAATTTTCTATCCAATTAGTAGCTAAAATAGAAAATAAAACAATTAGAATAGTATCCAGATGGTTGATGAAATTAATTACAACATTTCCTTCCACTTGACTGGATATTGTGGAGAAAAGATGTGAGGAGGCCAACTAATTTATTGAAAACTTAAGAGTTAGCCAAGAACTCTGCTAATATTTCTTCAAGAACTTAGTGTGTACACTGTTAATAAGGTACCCTTTAACAGGTTCCTCAGAGTGTCAGCATCCCTGGATGTCTTCTCAATGATCTCAAAAGGCACCTTCCATATGTGCTCCTTCTCGTTAGTTCTTCCAAATTTATGCTATCATAGTAAAAAAAAGTTCCCCTACAGTAAAGTGGGGTAAAGGCCGCCAATCTTCCTTATCTCATTCTTGAGATCTTCCTTTTTAAGCCTGTTCATTAGAATATGCTACACTTTTTAGGGGGATAATGTCTGCACCAACGTTTCTAAATATTTCAGGGGAGAAATATGTTCTTAAGCGACACAAGGATATAAAATTATAGAAAGTACTATTTGCTACCCATGAAGTAAAGCAAACAGGGAATGTCATTTGGCTGAATGATAAGATATATTATAAGCAAACATGAAGGAAGGTAAGAAAAGGTTACCTGGATGCCTTCATTTTGATTATTTTATTTTAAAATTCCAATAAGCATCCATAAAATTGTTCAATGGTGCCGTTGGTCTTGAGGTGATAGGGCGCAGATATTACCCCGCGTTTATGTATCAAATCATTGAGCTTAGAAATCATTTGGGATGTGAAATTACTCCCAATGTCCATCATTAGATTTTGTGGACATACTTGCCAATATAAAATATTTTTTAGAATAAGCTTAGCCATCATTGTAGCATAAGTCTCTGACTTCTCTGGACTCTACCCATTCTTGAGGTGATCAATGGCCACTATTATGTATTTAAAAAATGCCGGACGTATTGGCCAGAAGTCCCACAACGTCCATAGATATGGTATGTCAAGTTGGGTTTAACCAACTGATATACAGTGGCTTTATGATAAAGACCATCCACTTGACACTACTTGCAACATCAGAAAGTCTCATGAATATCTTGAATCATAGATTTCCAATAATGATGCTGTTTTAACAGCCCAAGCATATTCTTAAAACCCCATGACCTGTCACCTTGTAGGCCCCAATAAATATTATTAGTCAACTCCATTGGCCAAAGTATTTAACGTTGCTGATCATTGATGGTTATATAAGCTTATCATTTTTAAACGCAGTGTTCTTCTTAATTTTTCTATTGAGCGCTGAATTTCCATTGGTTTGTTGGCATATTTAAAATTACAATCTATCAAATTAAATCATCAGCACATCAGCCGCTAAGGCCACAGTTGGCAGTTAAGATAGCTCGTCGCGTTTTGATGCTTGACGCCAGGTCATTGCTGAGTTTCAAATTATAAGAATGCAATTTTAAGGCCCAGCGGGCTCATTGTCATTCATGATCTTCAAATTCTGTACTAATGTAGATAGGCATTATTGTTTACTATGGTGAAGTGCACTCCATGGATGTAAACCCAAAACTCTTTACATTCATAAATGACGAGCAGACACTCCTTCTCAGTTACTGTATAATTTAGTCCATGGACATTCAATGCCAGACTGCTATAAGCCACAAGTTGCTCAATTATATCAGAGTTGAATTAAGATAACACCACTCTGAAAACGGTGAGAGAAGCATCCATTTTAATGATAAAGGGTTTTTAATTTGGGGTACATTAATATTGGCGCTTGGGTAAGGTAAATCCTAAGTTTATCAAAGGCTAGCTGACAGTTCCCAATCCACTCAAATGATACTCCATCCTTGAGCGGGTAAAATGGCGGATCACCTATTTGCTGAAGTTATATATGGACCAGTGTTAGCAACTGATTATTCCAAGAAAAAGTTATACGTTGTTCTTGCTACTTGGTCGTGTCATGCATTCAATCACTTCAACCTTTGTGGCTGGTGCTGCAAGCCACTTTTAACAATCACAAAATTCAAATATTTCAATTGCTCATAGAAAATTTAGACTTATGTGGTTTGACTTAAGACCAGCCTTACTGATCCAGCGGAAATTCCTTCAAGGTGTTGCAGATAATCAGTAAAAGTTTTGGAAAAAAGTTGATATCATTTAATTAGAGTAGGATGCAGGAATTTTTAAAATCGCTAAGGATGCTATCCAAAGCCCGCTGAAAAGTTGAAGTGGTATTGCACAGCCCCTGCGGCATTCTAGTAGGTTGGAAGAGCCCGTGAGCTGTAATCATGGAGCATTTTTCCTGCATCCCTTTGGGAAGCTTTATCTGCTAATAGCCATAAATCAAATTCATGGCTGAGAAATATCGCGCGCAGTCCAAGTGTTCTAGCTCATTATCAATCTGCAAGAAAAGTAGGAGTTCTTTTTATTAATGCTATTAAGCTTAAATAGTATATTACCGTGTAGTTTACACCTTCATATTCCTTAATGATCAACACCAGGGAGGCCCAAGAACTCTTGGAGGGCACTAACATCCCGTGTTACACCAGCTGGTGAGCTTGTGTATCAACAATTTAATCTGTTACTTTAGAATGACTAATTAGATGAAGGTGAATCATTGAAATAATTTCTGGTGCCAAAGATGAATTACATCATGTGCACAACCTAATAAAAGCTGCCTTTAGCAAAAATTAAGCTGTACTTTTAAAAAGAACCAGCGCTTGGTCCTTTTCCTCCTCCATTATCCTTAATAAACCTCTTAAGGTACTAAGGAGCATATCTATTGCTCAAATTGCCATAAATGCCTAGTTCATCAAAGTGATTAAAATTATAAAAATTTTGGACTTCTTTGAATGGTAACATATGCGTAAAAGCAATAATCTGGTGTCACTCTATCTAAATAAGGTACTCATAAAAATTAGCTAAAAGCAACTGAATTTCGCCATGGTCAGGGGAATAATCCCCAGAGAGGCGACAATTTCTAAATTGTAATGACCAAATGGCACAAATATTTCTACATACTAATATTGGGATTTTTAATATAACATCTGTCCTCATATTACTTTGTGCCCGCTGTATTGGTTAAATTATGATTATCATGAAGCAAAATTCCCGTAGATTCTGAATTCTGGTTAAAAACTGCCATGTACAGGCCTAAACCCGCTGGTAACTCATGATCACCATACCATCTTGAAACAATAGAATGACAACCCCTGATTTTGAGGTGACTTGGCCTCATGCTTATAAATATAAAATAATGGAAGGGTTTTTAAACGGTTTTTAAAGTATTCTCCTCAAAATAAGCCTTGACTAGGGTGACTAGCTTGGCAGGGTATTTCCTGCTTACATTCTGATGCAAGTTTTGTTCAACAAAAAGTTTAAAGCCTGTACTGGTTACAAAAACATCTTAGTGTGGTATATTTATCCCAATTTTGACCCGCCTTAATTACTAAAAATAAGCTTTGACTCCATGAACTTTCATAAATGTGGTACCAATAAGGATTTCATAATTTTTTCTGGGAGAACAATAGTGGTGCAAAGATCACCAGTGAGCCAAATTTCAGCAGCAACACACTGTATGATCCTTCAAAATTTGTGGTCTGATGGCCTTCAGAACCATAGAATTTTGATGATCTATGCCAAGAACAATGCCAAGTCTCTTCATCAGTTTAGTGGACATAATATCACCTGATGCCCCACTGTCCATAGTTGCATAGACTTTAAAATTATTTAATAATATATCATAATAAGTCCATTCAGAAAAATAAGTATCTACAAGTTTTATTGCTAGAACATCCAAAGTGTCCAATTAACAAAAAAGTTTTAATCTCCATGCCTAGTTGGGGGTTGGATTCCATTAAAGTCTCAATAGGCATCGCCACTTGGACCTCATGCAATTGAGTGATATTGCCAGTAAAAATTGGAAGCTCTTTAAATACTAACTGTTGATCATAAGGATTCACCACTATTTTTGGCGCCAACTTGACCTGAAATTTTTTGGGACTAACTGTTCATAGCTAACCTATCTTCAGCTATTACTCATTGAAATACCAGAGGCGAGGCGGTGTATAATTTTGCCAGATGGAAGGTGGAACAAGATGTTTTTTCTTACTTGAAAGTTTTTAAAAAAGAGGCAGATGTGAAAATCCTTGTTCTACTCCACTCTGAATTTCCCAATCCCGCCTCTTTCACAGGGTTCACTAAATGAACCCTAGGATTGGAACTTGACTTATGGCAATGATTGTATTACTGCCTAAAATTTTTACAAAGATATAAAAACCACCTGATAAATTTCAGGCTTCACATAACGAAGGCTATACAGCAATGTCATGGAAGCAGCTGATAAGAATTAGACCGGGCTCCCAGTCAGGGCGTGTGAGCACCCAGTGGAGAGCCCAGAATGCCAAGGGTACAGTGGTACATGCGACTAGAAGAAGGGGAGATCTATTGGGGATGTGTGGAAAGTAAATGTTTATAAACGTACCAAAGGCCCCCAAGGCAAACCAGATGGTTGCAATGGGGGCAACTGCGAGTCTTATGGGGGCAACCCCCAAGAGTGGGAGAGGTGGGGAGGATGACAACTCCTCCAGGGTTTGCAGTTGCTGGCCTTTGGTTATGAGTAGGTGAGTCTGTGCGCCAGAGAGGGGCGGCACAGGGCCCACCACGCGGGCAGGGGTGCTGTCAGAGGGGAAAATGGACCTGCGACAAGTGCTAGGGCCAAGCCCCCTTGGGCGGGGTACTCTGGAGCCCTCAGGTGGGTGGGATTAGCGGTGGACGAGCCAGATGTGGGGGCCAAGCTCGTGGGCATCGGGGCAGGGGCGCCCTGAGACTGCTCTGATAGGGGAGTGGTCTCAGAAATCCCAACAGTGAAGCAAACAGACAGGTTTATGTTAGACAAGTATGTGTAATGGATGGAGAATCAACTCATCATTGAGAATGAGGCGGTTTACAGCAGATATGATCCACTTCCGCATGGCAGGGTTAAGCAACCAGATGACCCATTTGTCAATCATTGGGATGATTATTTGGGTGGTGGCGCGCTTTGCTAGATTAATCGGCAGAATACTAAAAAAAACAAACAGGTGGAGGCCACAGCAAGGCGTTCGGGGTATTCAGGCTTTATTTTAGTGCAAAGCGTGGGAAGAATAGAGGATGAACTGACAACTGCCCCTTGGCAGGGCAGTTGCCTTGAGTATTGGGAGAATTTCATAGTGGGGATGCTGAGGGATTGGGGATCAGCAGTGGGATTTGGTTGGCTGATGAGCGGGGGTGGAGGGATGCCCAGAATCTTGGCAAAAATAAAAAAAAAACTTTTGCAGATTTTTCCAAATTTTTGGGCCAGACCAGGTTGATGGTACCAATCTGGGCCTTGACCATTCGAGTCAGGCTGTTCACATGGTTCATATTTCCTGGATTTGTCCCATGGGGCTGTGGCCTTGGTGCTCGGTTGTCCACAACCTGGTCTGAACTCTTGATCTGATTGTTTATGCGATCTGAACTTCCTGGATCCATTCTGAGAGGTAGGGGCAACTGGTCCAAGTCACTTGTAACCTGCTTTGAAACCCAAATCGAGTTATGATCTAATTTTTGGACATGGCCAGTACAGACCAGCTCCATTAGTCCAGAATTTGCAGACCAGGCTCTGATACTAGCACTGTCTATTTCCTCAAACTTTTAGTATGCTTTCCCTGGTGAGTGAGGGGTCCCAGGGGCCCGCCCATGGCCCCTGGCCTGCATAATCTCCTGGCAGGTCCCCTCTATTAATCTTACCAGGGTTGAGGAGGGGGAGGGGAGAGATCTGATTGTCTTTAGGAGGAAGGGCAGTCACCCAGCGCTCATCAACCACATGCGCCAGGTCGCTCAACTGCGACAGGGGGTCCACTTGGGCCTTTGGGCCCCTTTTTGTCTGATCGGGATGCTGCTCCCTATCCAGTTGTAGGGGCTGGTCTCCAGGACTTAAAGGCAAAGTTAATTCTTTAGTTGGCGAGATACCACAGCTAGGGTGGTCTGTGGCTCCTGCAGACTCAGATTATGTACTTCAAAAGTGATAGTGCAAGATGGAGATAATTCATCATATGGGTAATATCATCTACTCATTCAAAACTAGTATCAGAACTTAATACAGTTCTTTGTAGTTCTTGCAGGTGTAGTTAAGAGCAGACTGGGTGTCAAAATCATTTATAACGTTAGCCCCAGATAGTGTCTACGCCTCCAAATAAAAGCTTAGCATATACTTGAATATTTTCATCTCTTAAAAAAAGATACAAGGAATTTTATCTTACAAGTGATCGTCCTCTCAGCTCTACTGATCTCCATGATAAGAAGATCCTTGGCATTAAGCTAGGACACATCATCCTTCTTTAGTTTAACATAATCAATTTTTTAAATTTGGAGTCCAACGAGTTTAAAGCCTCTGCCAGCTTAATGGTCTTAGACGCTCCATCCATACCAGTCTCAAAAAAATAAGAAAATTGAGTATTCTTGCACTCTTAACTGAACTTTGGTAAATTAATAGGGCTGACCAGAAATTGATCTTATGACTGCAGGGCCAAAGGGCCTGCGATATCCACATCTAGCTTCCTTTGTTACTACTATGTGGATGAGAAGGGACACAACTATGAGCCGCCATATTTTCAGGATTCATGGAGGCTCCAACAGTCAGAATGGAAGGGAAAGCAGCGGGCTGATTATACATAACCTACGCTAAATTGCCCTCACTATCAGGTTCTGTCAGAAAAGTATCCCAAGCAAATTGACCTGAATGCCCTTAAGTTTATTCTGACAATTCTAACTTAAATTGGATTGGGAAAAATAAAGAACAGCGGCGTTCCACCTGCAACATAATTTCCATATTAACAATCATTTGATTAGCGGTCTTAAAGTACACTTTCAAGGCTATATTTTCACTCGCTAGGGACCTTACTTTTTGTCCCTAAATTTTAAGTTTTATACATAAAGCGTCAATCTCATGATTCAAATTGTTAATGAAATGAACAGATCCATTCACTTTTTGAGCCTTTCGTTTGATGATCATGACCTTATTTGATATCAGAAAAGAGGCCAACGTGGGCCTTCAATTGCTCTCATAATTGACCAATCTCATCAGAATAATTTGCAAGTCCTCCAGCCAAGGTCCTTCAACATCTGAAAGCAGCACTACCTCTACTAGAAGGTATCCCCAATTAAGTGACCAGAAATCATACTTGCAGACAATGATAAAACAAAAAATGGTGTGGTCCCCTGTAGTGAGCATGAAATGTTAAATATAGTTCTAGGCGTCATGTTTTAACCACACAGGTCAATACACAAAAATTACAAAGTGCCATTTTAAGACATTAACTTTTACCAAAACTTAACAGAAGAAACCATATTTTCATCAATATGGTATCTATTTAGAGAAAGAAGAGAGCAAGCAGTAATATTGAATACTGCAAGAGGCCCACAGGTAGCCCTAGTAATTTTTCCAGTTAGACTCATATCTTTATATTAAAAAGAAATTCCCTTCACAGATGGCAATTCCACCTGATACCCTACTTCTTTCTAGAGTTCTCATTGGTGAATACCCTGTTTACTAAGCAGCACTTCAGAATTTAGGCGAAAATTATAATATCCAAATAAAGTCAGTAAGCAAATAAATAGGCTTGAGGCATTCTCATTAAAAATGATGAATTATGTTAGATGCAATTAATTTACCACAGTTGTCCATAATAAATATAGGGCCCTGTGTAAGTTCAAAGAACGTCCCCTGTGCGTGGATCAGGAGATTTTCCCATTTTTAAACAAAAAGGGTCTGAAGAGGGAGGACATATCCCTCATCACCCAGGGCGACTTTGCCCACATGGTAGGCAAGTGCTGGGTAACAGCCCTCCCTCTTAGGATTCCTCCCCTGGTACCCGCGCTCACCTCAGTAGATCATGTCCACTAAATTGAGGAAATTTGCATCAAGATTACCAAATTGAAGTTTAAAGGGTCCAAACCTGATGGGAATAAATCCCAACTATTGTAAAACATATAGTTAAAAAGGGACAAGTATCAAATTATCAGCCAGAATCGCTGACAGTTTCAACTCAGCCAGCAGTACAATCACTGACGTCAACCCCCTCGAAATTGTCAGGGATAATCCCTGATTTTCAGATGGTATCTTTGGGGACTATTGTAGACAATTCAAAACCCCTATTCAATGAATTGGGAGTTGCAGCCAACATAACTCATTTAACCAAAAGAATGCCCTAGCAACTGGGAACGGGCTGCTTGGGCATCATGAACCCCTTTCCAACCATTTAGGACCGCCCCTATATGGGGTGCCCTGGGGAATTACCATTGCTCATTGGGCCAGATGCCATCACGCCAACTGACAAAAATGTAGTTGTGCCTCAGTCCAGGAATTTGCGGTCAAACCAATAATGACTTGGCCTGCCGCTGAATCCTTTGATGTCAGTTCCAATTGAGATTATCTGCCCCCTTCCCCAAAAATTTTCTGGGTTAGGTCAAATTGGAGGGACCCAACCCCTGCTTTGATATACTACTAATCAAACATTATTTAATCAGTTTCATTACACTGATAAAATTGTTGGCTGATTCTCTTTATTTTCCACTACAATAAATTCCTGCTAAAAACTCTATTTACTTGGTTTAAATCCTTCTAGATGAAGTCCAATGGCATTTATCTGGTGGCCTATTGGAACCTACATTGGATGGGCATTACCAGTTTGATGGTTACAATCACTCTACCATTGTCAACTGGAATCAACGTTTGAGAAACTTCTAAAAATTAACCTCATCATTAGAACTATCTGCGATCAATATACTGGGATCTTGTGGCTTTAAATCCACCATTTTCAAGCAATGATCCGCCCCCCTTGTCTCTACAATCATATTGAAACTACCCACCATCAACCCTGTATAAGCTAACCCAGTGGTACAATCCCCTGTAGCAAGGCCCCAGTGTCTGGGTTTGTTTCTATTTGGTTCGTTTTCAGGTTTCTTTTAACGCTTGTTCTACACCAATGAGTCATTGTTTCCCAATTTGCAGATCTATAAAACATCATATGAGCAGCAATGCCACTGGCATTCTAACTTACTTTTTGGATGCTCACGCATCCTGACTTGCAGGCCAGTCTAAACTTATTCTGTCGTTTTCATGACACCCTGTGTTATGTTCACATGACATAATAGTGGGGGCCAACCCCAAAGATAAGGCTGGGCGCCAGGAGGCCCAGAGGTTGAAGCTGCAGGCCCTTCCTGACCTAAGGCACACCCTGGACCAACGCTGGGTACAGGCAAAATATGCCCAGGTTGGGACTAGTGGTGTGCCAAACGCCCAGCCCCTGACGTCGAGCCAGGCGTTAAAACAAACAATATACTAAATAAATGAGTATGGTTCAATTTGGTTTGTCAAGGAGCGGGGTCTTGAACCCAAGCTATTTTCAAAACAACATTCTTGGGCTGAATCCAACTTCAATTGATCACTCAAGTGAAGTCAGTTTTGGCCTATTCAAACAACTCAGATGGCAGTGTTGCCCTATTGGTGAGTCAGTGCTTAGACCCACTGCGGCATAACAACTATTCCCCATTTTGATCTTAGATACATTTTCCCAACCAACATTCCTTAAAGGTTAACTTCCTGAATAAACCTTTTACCATTAAAAATTTATTTTAATTTTATGATATTCTGAATGCTCCTGTGCACAAACCTCTTTGAGGAGGTACTATGCTCCGTTAACCTCGCCATTGCAAATTCCTAGAAGCTATCCCTTTGTGAACCATTTGTTTACTCAGGTTCCCTTCAACATGGGTCGCTTAGCCCCTTTCTCTATGTGCACCGCGTTGCTTTTGGTGGGTTTTTTATTGGAAAACTTGCACTTTTATTCCTAGGTAGTTATTGCTCCAGCACCCTCTGCTGGGCTCTAATATCTTTACCATTAATGACTAGTTCCCTGGCATTGGTCTTGTGCACCGTGAACTTCCACACTGAGAACATGAGAGTTATAGACACTCTCCTTACACCCTGTAACTGATAATTTTACGCTGACACAAGGCAACATATAATATTACACTAAAAAGAGGAGGCGATATGGTAATTAAGTCCACGGCATTTTTGGCCATAAATTTGGGAATGAGAGTTGCAGCAGTGGGGATTTAGGGATTTTATTAATAGAAATTTAGTATGTTAGGCTAATCCATATAAAGATATAGGGACGCGGGATAAATTAAGTACTATAAACTGATTAAATATGATATCTACTTATTATTTAGAATAAGGTTTAAAATAATTAAATTAATAGAATACAGATGGTTGATGTTAAGAATTAGCACTACTGAGTTGATCTCAGTTCACAGGTATTCACTTATTAATCTTACAAGACGCTGTAAGAGGAAAGTAAACTTGTTGAACTAACAAAAATTGGCCAATTTGTCCAACAATTGGATCGTTAATTATAAGATATTAAGAAGCTCATGGTAGTATTGTATACTGACACTAGCTTTGGGTCTAACGGGAAGGGTCTCTTTTTGTTGAAGTTATTTCTCAACAACCTAAGAAAAAAGAATTCATATTTCTGGTATTCCGCAGAGATGTATTCATCCCCCTAGCATTCCTATTGGTACCTTTCCTGTATACTAAGGTTCACTTAACAATGGTAGATTATAGAGGTAATATTTAATTAAAGATGAGAATAGAATCACCAAAAGCTCAGATATTTTCATTTTAGTTGTGATCACACAACTTCAAATAAGATTCTTGCAAATATCCATAATAAACATAGATTCTTCTGCCAAATATTTCACACCGGTGAAAAGAGACCATATTGAGGATAGTCATAGAGGTAGTAGAACGATCTAATCTGCTGAGGTTAAAAGCCAACGTAAGTAATAGATCAAGGAGATAAATTAAACTGGGGGTTATGGGATTTGAACAGACATATCTGTAGACCCATGGCGCCAAGATGAAATCACAAAAGAAATTTATAAAACTTTAGCAACACCTTAGAAGTTAAGGGCCGTGTGCTCAGGACTTTATATGATGTAAAATCCTCTTTCTAAGTATAAATTCACTAAAGTTACTAGATAAATATAGCATGACTGATAGATGGTCATACCAGCTGCAATATTTCCCTCATTTGGCCAAACATCAGGTATTGAGTTAAGTGGGGGTCTGATAAATCATTAAGAGCATGAGGCCAGAACCCAAATTGTGTATAGTACGTTTTCAGAAATTTTAGCGTGCACATAATTGAAAAACATCAGTGAAATCGTTCAGAGTTTAAACATCGTTTGAAGCCTTCTCTATGATCTCAAAAGGGCCTTTTCAAATAGATGCTTGTTTGTTTGCTCTCCCAAAATCAATTTTATCGCAGTACCAGACTAGATCTCATAAATATGTAGGTAAATCTGATGGTCTTCACTATCTTAGGCTTGATCCTTAATCATCCAAGTCAACACATTAGAATAAGCTGAGCTTTAAAGCTGAATTAAGGTTTTTGCAAGTTCATTCAGATATTGACTGGGGCTCATACTATCACCTAATACACAAGATTGTAGAATTGGGGGCAGCGCCAGTTGTTTTCTGAGAAGTAACGCAAATGGAGAGTTCCCAGTGGCCAAGTGATATGTGATGTAATACACAAATACAGCGGAAGGTAGAAATATATTCCAACTGGAGGCCTTACCAGCGACTAATTTATGCAGAATACTTGCAAGGGTACTGTCAGCGCTACAGTTTTGGGACTGGCGCCAGAAGTCACGGTGGCTTGAAGCTGAAAAATCAAAAATGAGCACCGAAGAGAAAATGGAAAAAATGATTTAGTTCACCAAATAATTTATTAAATTAAAAAGCTTTAATATTTATAGGGTGCATCGGGACTTGGTGCCTTCAGGATCTTCAGAGCCTCATCCAATCAGGATCTTTACTGATCTTCTGGAATGGCCTCCTTGAGGGCGTCCTCAATGGATAGCATCGCTCACCTGACTGAATGGGTGGAAAGGCCGCTCCACGTGACTCAGGAATAGGTGAGGACGATCCTGAAAGAGTTTTAGCTTAACTAGGTTTGACAACTGGTTTGGCATGGCCAGATTTGGAAGATGGAAATTTGATACAATTTTTATCTCAAATGCTGACAAGGCCCCTTCAAGATCCTGTTGGAGGGGGGTGTACGGCTGGAGGAACTGACCATGCACCCAGTTTACAAAAGTCCCTTGATTGATGTCAGCAATGGAGTACTCATACTTCACCTTGTGTATAACTTTATAGGGTCCAGACTACAGTATGTTGAGCTTGTTCTGTCAGCCTACAGGTCAAAGATGATAAAAGAGAACAAGGTCACCTAGTTGAAATCTTGGTAAGGAGGGTCATCCGAGATTTGATTGGGATGTCTCTATTCCAGTGGTGGTAACTATGCTTTAAATTGCTTGGGATTGGACCTGTGCAATTTCATCAGCTAGAGCCCTCATATTTAAATTGGCGTTCTCAGGGGTGGAGGCTTTGAGCAGGGGCTGGACACTACTGGGTAGCTGAGGTGCCCGCCCATAAAGGTTATTGAATGGGGACATTTTGATGACACGGTGATAGCTTACCCAGTAAGCATACAAGGCGCTGGGCAAATAATGGTTCCAGCGGGCAGGATCTGAGGCAGCCAACTTCCGCAGGATGGAGACAAGAGTTCCGTTAGCTTTTTTACCACCCCATTAGTAGAAGGGTGGTAGGGAGCAGCGAAACTCTGGATGGTACCAAATTTAGAAATTAATTCCTGTACTATCTGGGAGGTGAAGTTCAACCCATTGTCTGAGAGCAAAGTTTGGGGGCAATCGTGCTGGGTGAAAATGGAGCGAACAAGAAATAGGGCGTAGCCTTAGCAGTGGCTGCAGGGACTGAGATCGCCTCGACCCACTTAGTTAGATGGTCTATGGCAAGGATAATATACTTTGTGACCATGTAGCCCAGTGGGGAGGGGACCCACCACATCAATACTAACGACATTGAAAGGTTTGGTCAGCGCAACAACGGAGTGCTGATATTGAGGGTTGGCCCAGTCTTGGGATTGACAGGTCATACAAGCTTTCATAACCTCTTGAATGGTTTTGACCATTCAGTCCCAGTAGCAGCGTGACTTCAGCCACTCATGGGTCTTCTTGACCGCACCATGCCCAACAGTAGTATGGCCTTCCAGGATGATGTCAGTACGAGAGGAAGGCCAGATGTAGGGGAGCCACCTCTTGTTGACTTTCTTGTAGAGTGACCCATCCTTGATCTGGGTGTCTCAAGTCATCCGGCGGAGTTTGGCTTGGACCTGGGGGACTCCAGTTCCCATTGTTTGGGATGTCCTATAAAGTCATAAAGCTGATCCTCCTCTGGGGCCAGAACTGCTAATACCAGCATCCCGGAGAGTTTACCAGCGTTTTGGTGAACAGCGCCGGCGCGGCGGACAATGGTGAAGTCATAGCTTTGTAGTCATAGGGCCCACCTGGCCAACCGTCCGTCTGGGTCTTTCATTTGTTGCAGCCATCAAAGGGAATAATGGTTGGTAACAATAGTAAAATGGGTACCACAGAAGTAGGGCCGGAAATGCTTGATGGCTAAGAGAACTGCTAGGCATTCCCTCTTGGTGATGCTGTAGTTCCGCTCAGCCTTGCTTAGGGTTTTGCTAAAAACTGCTATGGGGTGACCAACCTGGTTCTCATTGTTCTGAGGCAGGATAGCCCTGACAGCGACGTCGCTAGCATCCATGAACAGCAAGAAAGGCTTGTCAAAACGGGGATGAACTAGAACAGGTTTAGTACATAAGGCCATACGTAAGGCGTTGAAGGCCTGTTCCTGCTCAGGTCGCCATTCAAACGGTACATTTTTTGTATAAGGTAGAACAATGTCTTGGCGAGGTCGGAAAACTGTAGGATGAACTGATGGTAATAGCCCACCATACCTTAAAAGACTTGAATATCTCATAGGCTTTGGGGGCATGACATCTTTTCTATGGCGTTGACTTTATTGGGAATAGGTTGAATGCCACGCTTGGAGACCTTATGGCCTAGAAACTCTAGCTCGAACTGGAAAAAGGAGCACTTCAAGAGCTTGAGCTTGATGGAGACCTTCTGGAGATGCTCAAAGACTTCCTTAAGATGTTTGACATGTCCGTTAAAAGTTCGCGAAAAAACAGTGATGTCATCCAGGTAGACCAGGACACAGGAGAGCTTCAGGTCCCCAAGGATCCCATCCATGGCGCGCTGGAATGTGGCCGGGGCGTTGCAGAGGCCTTGGGGCATCCAGGTGGGCTCAAACAGCCCTTCATGGGCGATTAGAGCACACTTGGCTCAGTCCTTGGGAGCAAGCTTGACCTTCCAAT
This sequence comes from Massospora cicadina, assembly GCA_022478985.1. Classification (NCBI taxonomy): domain Eukaryota; kingdom Fungi; phylum Entomophthoromycota; class Entomophthoromycetes; order Entomophthorales; family Entomophthoraceae; genus Massospora; species Massospora cicadina. Next base: position 60,232 of record JAKSZP010002753.1, read on the forward strand.
ACCCACTGGCGAGGTCCATGGCTGAGAAGTACTGGGAACCTGCAAGCAGACAAAGGGAATTGTCAATCCGGGGCAGAGGATAGCTGTCCTTCTTGGAGATGGAGTTGAGTTGTTGATAATCCATCACCACCCGGTGCTTGCCGTCCTTCTTTCAGACCAGCAAAAAGAGGGGAAGACCAAGGACTACGCAAAGGGACCAAGAGCCTCGTGTCAAGCAGCTGTTTGAGTTCTACTGTGACCTGGGCCTCTTTGACCTTGCTCTTATGGTAAGGCTGGAACAAAAATGGGGGCGTCCCCGTTTTCTACATGGTGGAGGACTCTTTTTATTTTTCCAAAATCGTAGGTCGTAGTGGAGAATAGATCTGAGTATTCCTCCAGGAGCTTCTGAACTTTAAGTCACTGTTCATCAGAAAGGTCCTTTCCTATGTTAGCGTTGACCAAATTAACTGAGGGTGGTGACTCCAAGCCAAAGTTCCTTAAGTCCCCAAAGCTTTTGACGTCAGCAACGGCTCCCATCAGTAACAGGTGGATGTAAGCGGCGGGTTGGTTAAGACTTATAACTTTTGGTTTGTCAGTCAGATTGGCTAGCAACATTAATATTGATCCAGCATATGCTGGATCAAGGATTCCGAGGCAGGTCAGCATTTCCTTGGGAGATGGGTTATCTAGGCCTCAGACCTCCAGTAAACACCCTGAGGGAACGTTGATGTGGACCCAGGTGTCAACAACGACCTGGGATTTTGGGGCACGGTAGTCACCCAGGGCAAGTAAATTGGCATCCTCTCTGATCCATCCATAGCAGGAGGGGGTAGCCAGACTCAAGAGCCCCGGATGTGGTACTTGAGCTGATCGATTTGTCCTTTGGTCTCCAATAGGCAGGCTTGGGCCTTGACATCAGCCCTAGAATCATGGGCAGTCTCAAAAACTAAAGGGACTCGATGTCCTAAAAGGGAGAGAAAACCACCATCGTAGTGGATAACAGCCAAATAGTATCAAAGAAAACTGGGTCCCCAGGAGCAGATCGTAGCTAGTGTTGTCCAGAGTGATGGCGGTTGTATCCAAAGCAAGCTTTCTGAACTGAATTGGTAGAGAGGAATAGGCCCCTATGGATCAGGTGCACTGGGGGCCAGCTGTGCCATACTCCATGTAGTGTGGCATACTGGGGGCAACCTTGATGCATTTCATCAGCTTGGAAGAGATAACGTTCATGGGGGAGCCACTGTCGACTATGGCATAAACTGGAATCTTGTGGACCTGGACGGCGACTCTGGTGACCAAACTTCTAAATTGAGGCGGCAACATAAGTAACATGGGAGAATCATCAGAAGAAGAGTAAGCAGTATCAATGTCTTTATTGTCATTAGATACTGCAGCTACTTCCTCAGGGTTAATGGCTTCTGGTTTGTGTGTAGGGGATACTTGAGGGTGGACAGGGGTGTCAGCATGGAGCGCCTCGTCCTTCATGCTGACTGCCCTTTTCCCACCTCCTCAGCTTGACGTTTTCAACAACTCTTAGCGCTATGCCTAAAGCCATTGCAATAGGTGCACCGAGGATGGGGATTTTTTGGTTTTCAACTACATGGACCCTAGGGCGGTTAGAGGGGCCAGTGAACGCAGCTTTAGAGTGCAAGCTCGTGGCAGGGATCTCGTTGAGGGCCTCCTTAATCTCCTTGATACAAGTGAACCCATTCTTTTGCCTGATCATGTGCATCTGGACCTCAGGATAGGACCCCAGGGCGGAGATGATGATGGTGATGGCGTCATCCAGAGTGATATGGGTTGTCATAACAAAAGGTTGTGACTGAGTGTAGAACCAGTTGGCAAACTCCATAGGGTTTTCTCCTTTGTTAAGTCAAATACCCATAATCACTTGCTTCTGGTTGGCCAAGGTTTGGTTACTGCCAAACTCTTGGATCAGGGCGGTGCAGACCTGTTCCCAGGTGTTACACTCCTTCAGATGGGGAGTCATGATTTCCCAGGTGGTGCTGTCTAGGCAGGAGTGAATGTGCTTCACCTTTTGTCAATTGGTGCTTCCTCCATGGAACTCTCATAGGCATACAAGAAGGAGGCGATACTCTCCCATCCGGGGGTGAACTTCTCCCTGAAGCTAGGTTTAAAGTTAGCAACAATAGGAGTGGAAAGGGTGTTAATACCTGGGATAGGTGTCAGCTCTGAGATCTCCATTTCTGCATATTCTCGAGGAACCCGCTGATTTAACCGCCTCCATAAGCCTTCTAAGTCTTCTTGGATGTATTCCCAATTTTGACTGAGAGTGGAAGCGGACGCCTTGCTGGCAACCTGCTCCTTTAAGGATTGAATCTCGGCGCTCTGTTGTTGGAGCTGGTTTTTGATGGTGGCCAACTGGGTTTCATACCCACAACATGTTGTTTCAAGCTGAGAGATGCGAGAATCGATAAGCCTCATGAAAGTGCTGAGGTTATCCATCTCATCTGACAGAACTTCATTGGTGACCCTGGGGTCAAGGGGGACACCATCCAATCGGAGCTTGCACCCCAATGCCACCTTTTGGATCTGGTCCCGCAGGGCAGCCAGGGCAGTTGTTCTATCCCTTCGCCAGGAGTCTTCAGGATCGCCTGAGGTTGGGGGGCCTGAAGGCCCTCGAGGCCCACGCGGTCCCTTGGGTCCAGCTGGCCCTTGACGCCCCTTAAGACCTTCTGGCCTAGCATCCGTGGGGGGATAGTCATGAGAGGCCAGCTCTCGGTAGCGCTGCTGTAGGGACCATACCAGTTCTTTGACTTGTTGTAAATTCTGGGTCCATGTCGCTTCAAACAGCTGGGCGTTTTGGTGAAACTGCTCCTCGAGGTAGCCAGAGATGCCGCTATCTAATACCATGACTTGATCGCGGATCTCAATAATTAATCATTGGTTATTGAGAATAGCTTTGCAATTGTCATGTATGAAGGAGGAGGCAGAGTTGTAGAAGTTGATAATATAGGAATGTAAATTTTAGGTGAGCCCTAGGTGCCGGGAGACCTCCTGATGGTGTAATTCTACTAACTGGAGGAGGTGAAAAATTGTGGGATAAACGAAGTTTATGAAGGTAGCGAACAGGCCCCAAGGTAAGCTCCCCAGCAGGTAATATGGCCGAGGTGTAGAGGTCCCGCATTGTAAATGGTATGGTGGAGGTGCGGGAGCAGCTGGAGCGGGCACCCTCAGTGTAGATGCCATGGACTAATTGTTGAATGACGTCATGGTATGTTCAAACTGAAGTTGATATTGGCTCCCATCTAGGGAGGGCAGCAAGGGTTGGAAGATGGCACAGAACTCTAGCCTTTCTGGCTGCGAGGGTGGCGTTGCATACTGTGAGGTACTAAACCATTGAGTAACGCTCCTTGATTGACAAGTCATTTGGTCATCAGGGCTGCTATTGGTTTCCATTTTTTGTGATAGACGTTTTCACTCAGGTCAGCTCAGAGCCCCCTGTAGTGAGCACCACTTCTGTTGGCGCTACAGTTCTTGGGACTGGAGCTGGGTTCACAGTGGCTAAAAGCTGGAAAATCGGAAAAGAGCACCAAAGAGGAAATGGAAAAAATGATTTAGTTTACTGAATAATTTATTAAATTAAAAAGCTTCAATATTTATAGGGTTTTCGGGACTCAGTGCCTTTGAGATCTTCAGAGCCTCATCCAATCAGGATCTTTACTGATCTTCTGGAATGGCCTCCTTGAGGGCGTCCTCAATGGATAGCGTCGCTCACCTGACTGAATGGGTGGAAAGGCCGCTCTACGTGACTCAGGAATAGGTGAGGACGATCCTGAAAGAGTTTTAGCTTGGCTAGGTTTGACAACCGGTTTGGCATGGCCAGATTCAGAAGATGGGAATTTGATACAATTTTTATCTCGAATCCTGACAGGTACCATTCACTCATTCAATTAACGTTAGTCTCATTGTGGTAAAGCATGGATAGTACCCCTCATATGCACATTAAATACTTGAGCTGAGTAATTATCTGAGATGTGAAATTGGCTCATTATCAGTCAGAAAAATTGGGGACATCTGTGCCAGTAAATGATATTTTCTAAATAAATTTATAGGTGGTAGTAGCCCCTAAATCTCAGACTGTCTTCTCCTCCACCCACTTGGTGTGGTGATGCATGTCTACAATTATATATTTAAACTGACTAGAGGTATTGGTCAAGGGGCCTACAACGTCAAATGTGACAGTATGCTATGAAAAGTTATTATTAAATAGTTGATAAGAGGTGGCCTTTTAGATAAGGAGCTTCCACTTGATACTCGTGAAAACAGCTAAACGTTTCATGAACATCAAATGATGTGGAATCCCAATAACTGAGATCATAATTGTTCTAGCGTTTTCTAAAATTTTCCATGCCTAATCGCCTTATGGGCAGTGATAATCGAATCAGTCCATTCTAAGGGCCTAGGAAACACAACGGCCTGTTTGTCAATGATCTTATAAAGTTTTTCATCCTTAGTAAAAGTATTCTTTATCAATTTATCTAGCCTGCATTGAACCTCTACAGGTTTTTAATCATATTGCTGCGTTATTATTTTGTCAAAAATTTCATCATCCCTATCAGCCAGTAAAGCTACTATCAGCAACTAATACAGGCCATCTGCATTTTGGTGCTTGGCCCTAGGGCTATGATGAATCTAAAAATCATACGCTTATAACTTCAAGTTCTGGTGGGCCAGTCGACATTCCAGATCCTTCAAATTTTGTAACCATCAGAGCAACACAGGATCTGTTACCATTGTAAAGTTTACTCCATGAATGTAAACGCTAAAAATTGTTTACAAGCATAGATGACAGCTTACAAAAGTTTTATTGTTTCTGGTTATTATCAGCAAATAACCCTAAATAAACTTATTAATGCACAGGTTCAGTTCTTGTGAAATCTGTCTGCATTGTATAGTATTTGATATTATTGGTTGATTTTAGTATGACGAAATTATCCATAGTTGAGTGGAATATTTAGATCTTGGTCCAACGCTCAGCCAGTATTCCCAAACAAAATACTTATGATCTCTTGATATAGGGATTATTCCGTGTACTGTCCAACCCTCTCTTCTCTGAGATTCCCAGGTGACAGTTTCTTTGGTCCAACACACAGTTGGCAGCAATCCACAATTGTTTCTCCTTCTTCTCTAGATCCCCGCTCAAATTTTTACTCTTTTCCTTAAAAGAGTCCCCAATTTTAGCACACTGCAATCTTATATTTTGAGAAGAATAGAGCAATTGAAAGTTGATAATAGTTTACTACTTAATATATACTGGATGAAAACTTTAGAACTCTGGTTTTACTATAACCTGTTTTTTATTATGAGTGAATTCTAGGGAATTTATAGTGGGTATTTGGTCATTTAATCCTCAGTTAACACCTCTTCGATGAAATGGCAGCTGTTGCCATTAAATCACCCATCCTTGTCTCAGCAGCAATGGTCTTCCCCATCCTTGATAAGATTCCATCGTTGGACATCCTTGAGACCTAAACAGAAAGAGTTGGAAAACGTGTCACTAACGTTTTCCTCTTGATCCAAGTGAACCAAACATATTTGGCTAGCGACCTGTTTAGGTAATGGGACATATCACCCATTTAAGGCAGATCACAAACTAACTGATCTATTTGCTAGTTGCAAGTAGCATCACTCGCCTTGTAACTTACTACTTACATTCCTAATAAGTTGGTGATGAAGCCTGACTGATCCCAATCAATACACCTGATAGTTAATTCCTATTAGATGTCCCTATTTCATTGGCAACTCCGCCTGATGAGATCTTAAGAATTTTTCTGGATTGAGCCCTGACAGATATGACCAGGTAAATATCCCAAAATCCCCTGAACATTTTTACTCCAAAATTGCAGTCCACCAATTTCCAATTCACCTCATATTAGGGAATTATCCTCTAACGATTCCTGGTAATCTATCAGGCTAGGAATATGGGAAAAAACCAATACATCCCCCCTCTTGCCTAGATTTCCAGCGAGAAAAGGACCAGGGCGTGAGAAAACCGCTTTGGACACTCAGTCAATACTTCTTTTGCTCAAGTGGATTTTTATTATCAATAATCAATGCTGCTTGGGATGACCTTCAGCATTCGGCGCTCTTTCTCTTCCTCCTCACTACTGCCTACTCATATTGTGGTCCCCATGATCTACTGTTGTTTCAGGCTGATCAATTTACTCATGACAATATTAGTCCCAGGATCCAGTTTTTCCCCCGTCAGAGCATATGACCCACTGTCATATTCAGGATTCTTGGTCTGGCATCCTCAATTTCCTGATTTTTTCTTTGTCCTAGGCAGTAGACGTGCCATCAATGTTCATTTTTCAGCCCAATTAAGAATACTTATTTATGTTCGCCCTTGTTATTTCTCTCATAACCTCTTGGCTCATGTCATTCTTAATTCTTATCTTGGAGAGCTTATTCCATTAGTTTTGAGATTAATTCTCCAAAATTGGATCTTAATAGATTGTAGAGTGCTTAATGTCGACTTCCATATAAGTCTGACATCCCCCTCTCATCCAGCTCTTATGTCAAATTTCGAGTTGTGGTATCAACAGCTACAAAACAGTTTGTCTGATCAAAACGTTGGCTCTTCCAGCAGATGAGTCAGGATGTATGCCGGGACCTCTTCTATGGTCCTTCCAGGACTCATACGCCTAGTCTGGCACCAGCGGCTAGTCATTCCATTGAATTACTAGAAATGGTAACCTATTCATTTGAAACCAGGCTTGTAATCATTTCAAACATCTCATGGCCGTCTCTCCCTGTCATCAATTCCAGAGTTGGATTTTAAAACTCTCCTAGATTTGGCTCTTTTCACAGATGCACTGACCATCATCATGGATGCTCCTGAAATTATGGCTTTTTCTCTTGATTGCTCTTTTCTTGTCAGGTAAGACTTGCTTCCTGAGTTCATCTTCCAACTCAGACAATACTACAAACCTGCTGTCTTGTCTACCGAGCTCACTATTGGTAACAGTATGCATTGAGCTCCCCTATGCCAAACTATGGGCCCAAGTCACAGATGCTTTATCCCTAGTGCTGAATCCCTCCAACCTTGAGAACATCCTAGATTGGAATATCGCCGCTTATGCTCTTCAATTTTCCAACCAAGTTCTTCAAAGTTGGTCCACAAAGCTTCCAGCCTCTCCCAGGTTTCACCGTTCCTTCAGCTTCAGCTTCCAAAGAGCCTGTAGTCATCGTTTGTAGGATGCCATTCACTCCTCACATGACTATCTCATCTCCAGCGTTTCCAATTGGTCTTTTCTGCTGATAACTTTAGTATGGGCATGATTTGGTAACCTCTGTCCAGTATCCCTTGTTCACTACCAGCCCATATGTCCAGTTTACTGATGAAGCCCCCAACATCTGGCACTCAAGTCTAATCTTCCAGCTCTGGTACCATATTAGGATTTCTCAGGGTTATTCGCTGGCTGCCTCTTTTTATACTGTTGCTTTCCTCCCCGCTCTTGGGTTTCACAATTGGCTTCTTCCAACATTTCAATTTCCCTTCCCCTAGTCGCTTTCTTGCAGGAATCTGCATCTGCTCAAAGAACTTGGTTTCATGTAGGTTTAGTCCCTGCTAGTGTCCAATCTCACATCAATTTTGATGGTCTATTCATTCATACTGTGATACATCCTCCCTCCCTCAAGAGGTAACATGGGCGGAATCATCCCCATATCAAGGATAATTAATAAAAAAAAAAAAACAATAAAAATATATAGGTTTTTTCTATGTGGTTTATAATCTTTTTTCCACTATCTTTTATCAATCTTTTATTCTTTTCTTCTTTTTTCCATGGTACTTGACATTATTTCGGTTCAGCAGTCCATCTTTCTTTATTTTTCCCCCAAACTGGGTCCTGGTACTTAAACCTACTAGTTTTCTATGGTTCAGAGGTCTTTTTTGGACTTAACCATTTAGATTGGTTCAGAGGTCCTTTTCAGACTTGACTTAATCATTAGTACATAACCAACTTAATGGTTCATCGGTACTTTGTTAACTCTTTTATTATTTTTATCGTCAATCCAAAGCTTTAAATACTTAGCATGGACTTGAATTACAACTCTTCCATCCAATAGATTCTTGATGGAGTAGGCGTCAGTCACTGTCTTGGCAATAATCTCAAATGTACCTAACCACAACAGATCCTGTTTGTTTCTACTTCCAAAACCATGTGTTTTTAATAGGCAACTCTTTCATCTATTTGATATTATGCTAAGCCTAGGCAGTTCTTATCGTCCATTTATTTCGCTTGTATCCTTTTTTAAACTAATATTGAATGCTTGTGATTGCATCCTGATCAGGATATTTGTCAGTCAGTTCAAGTACTGTTCAGCACTCATCCCCAAGGTTGGTTCCACCACCAAATATAAAATCAGTGGAAATGAGGCCTTCCTCCTGTATAGCAATTTAAACAACATCTTTACTGTCGCCGTATGATGATTTATATTTTAGGCAAATGTTACCAAACTCAGATACATTCCCCATGTGGAAGTTCTCCCTGTGACCAGCTTCCTCGGCGTTACAGCCAGCGTTCCATTAACTTGTTCCACCAGTCCGTTTGTCTCCAGCTGGTAGGGTACAGACATGACTCCTCTAATACCCATTATCTCATTCAGACGTGGGATCACATGAGATGGGAAGTTTGTCTCATTATTGATAAGCAGGATCCGCGGGAATCCATGTCAATATACTACTTGGCTCAGTATGAACTTTGTGGTGCTGGTAGCATCTACTTTCACCAGGTCCTTCGTCTAACCCCATCTTGTCAGATGGTCAATAGCAACTATCATGTACTTGTCTCCCCCTGTGCTCATTGTCAGCAGTCCCATCACATCAATGGATACTGTATGCCTGGCGAATCCAGGGCAGACCAGTTGGTATCCAGTTGTATTCTTATGTGGTTTTTGCAGCTGGCACTCCACACAAAAAGTTAGATAGTCAGTGACATTGTAGTTGATTGACTCCCAGTAATAGTACTGGCAAATATGATTAGTTTTTTTTTCTCAGGCCTCCATGCCCAACAACCTTATGAGTGGCTCAAACGATAGCTGCTCTTCCTGATGGCTTTGGAAATAATAACTTTTTCCAGTTAATCGTCCTAACACTTGTCCATCCATATTCTTGGCGCTCTCAATTACTTTCCAAAGCGCGCCTTGGATTTCTCAGGGCTCGTTCCTGATTTCTCTATTGACCAATCTCTTAAATAGCTCATCCGCCTGCATATATACCATCAGAACCATTGGTAACTGCAATAAGCCATCCACATTCTTGTGAAAAGCCCCTCTCAGTGGAAAATCTCATAATTATAAGCCTGCAGCTTAAGTGCCCATAGGGCCAAACACCCTTCTAGTTCTCTTAGATTATGGAGCCAACGCAACGAAGAATGGTCCATCAGCACTTTAAAGTGCATTCTGTGGATGTTCACTGACACTTCTTATGGGCGTAAATGGCCGCAAGGCATTCATGCTCAGTCATGGTGTAGTTCCTCTCAGTGGCTGAGAGTGTCCAGCTCACATACGCCACCATATGTTCATCCCCATGTTTATCTACTTGGCTTAGTATGGCGCCAATCACCATCAACAAAGCATCAGTATGTATAATAAACTCTTAATCAAAATTCGGATATTTCAAAATTGGAGAATATATTAGATACCTGCATAGATCATTTAGTATTCCTGTACTTCTTCATTCCATATGAATCCTTTTTTCAGATCCTTTAACAGATGGAATAAAAGGCTTGGCTATTCAGGAGAAGTCCCAAATAAATCTTCTGTAGTATATGACCATCCCAGGGAACACTTGGATGCCTTGGACACTCTTCAGCACAGCCATCCGTTCTATGGCTTCTATCTTCTGGGCTTGCGGTTGCTATCCACTAGAGTTGATCATGAATCCCAGATATTCCAACTCTTTTTGAAGAAGTGACAATTCCTAAAATTAATTTTAAGGTTATCCATGAACACTCACTTAAATACTTCATCCAAGTGGCGTAGATGGTCAGTAAAAGTCCTACTGAACACATTGATGTCATCCAAGTATACCAGGATGCACACCAACTTCAAGTCGCTCAGTATAGCGTCCATGGCCCTCTGGAACGTAGCAGGCGCATTACATAGACCCAGAGGCATTCTCGTCAGTTGGTATAGCCCCTGCGCGGTTATAACACACATTTTTCCTGGTCTTCTTTTGGGAAATCAATTTGTTAATATCCAGAGATAAGATCCATCATGGAGAAATACTTCGCTTCTCCCAATTGATCTAGCACATCATTAATTCTTGGTAGGGGTACAAATTCTTTGCTCATAATCTTATTCAGATTTTGGTAATCAATCACCACCCAATTTGAGCCATCCTTTTTCTTCACAATTAGAATCAGACTTGCCCAGGGACTCAATGACAGAACTAGAAGCCCATGCTTCACTAGTTTGCTAATTACATCTTCCACTACTGCTTTGGCCATTTTTGACCATCGAATAGGTCTCATTATGATCAGCAAATTTTCCCCAGTGTCAACCTTGTGGATCACATTTCTCATGCATCCCAAATCATGGTCATTTGAGAAAATACTTCTTAATACTTTTTGAACAATTTGGGCACCTCCTCTTGCTGGCCTTCTGCCAGATCAGCGAGTTGCTCTCAATTAACTAATATGTTGATACTCTTGGTTAACCCAGCTGGTAAACCCATCTCATCAAGAGTCCCAAAATTGTTAAATCTCCTCGATTTGGCCATCAGGATTAGTTGAACAAACGCGATGATCTGATTTTTCATGATCTTCATTAGTGTTTTACTATAATTCGCTAGGAGAATTCGAAATTCTCCATGGCTCAACATTATTATTCCAGGAACCACCCAAGGCTCTACTCTGGACTTCTTCCAGGGGGCTTCCGACCTCCCCATATAACAGCTCAGGTGTCTCTAATGTCAACCCCATGTTGGCTATCATCTGCAATCCTGGCGGTATGGTATTCTCATTCTTAATCCTCATTAGAATTCCCTGGTTCTCTAGGATTTCCATTGGCATTTTCTTTTGCTTCTGACCAACTAATTGGTAACAAATCAGGACAATCCCATCATTGTATATTTAATTGATGAAGTTGTTTCTCCTATTTGATGGAGCTTCACCATCCTTCTGATATACCAATGATAACTTCTGACCCAATATAGTCAATGTATTATCCTCAAAGTTACATTCAACTCCGTACTTGCATAGAATTTCGTCCCAATCAGAATGTCATAGTTTTGGTTGGCCAAAACTACTGCTGGCGCAGATATTACCAAGGACCCAAATCATAGTGGCAAAGCGCTATACGCTCCACATGATATGGTAGTATTTGCCCAGCTGTCCCTTACTTCTTCTTGTGTTCCAAGCCAGGTGAGATCTTCATCCTCTTCACCAGCTTGGTTGAGTCAATGTTAATGGGCACTCTGCTATCAACAATCACCCTCACCCACACTTGATTCACTTGTATGTCTATATATGTACACTCAAAGTATTGTGATATAGTGTTTACTGAGTGTTTAGTGGCGTTATTAGCTAAATCAAGGATGTGAATGATTTGCGATAATAAATAAGGAAATGATTCCTTTATCGTGCTAAGGGGATAGACAGATTAGCCTCATCTAAACAGATGATAGATAACTCCTCAGGATTCTCAGCAGCTCAAATCTTATCCACCAGTTGTTGGGCATACAGCTGGGCAACTTCCTTGATTATCTTGTGGTTGATTTCCTTCGCCATGGATCTGGTCACTGCATTTACGTCCAAATTGACCACTTGATACAGTTGATCCTGTACATCTTCATCCACGAACAGATCACTGATATCAATTTCCTTGGTCATGATGTTGGGAGGAACAGGCTTCATATCAGCTCTAGACTATTCCCTGTCTAGTCCACAGTCCCTTTTACAATTCCTTGGTGGCAGCCGCCTCTTTCGCTTGGACCATGTTGATTTGATCCTTCAGCTTCTTACAGTGCACGACGAAATGTCCTTTCCCAACACATTGGTAGCAGACCTTTTCTTTCTTATTCATCCGTCTGATTTCTTCAGGCTTATTCCACAGCATGGTTCAGTTGTTTATCTCTTTAGCACCTTTGTTCCCCTTTGTGGGATTCGAATTGTGCACCAGATTAAATTTGAAACTTCGGTTTGGGACATCAAAGGTTGCTCCTAAAATTTTAAAATTATCTACCATTTGAGAGGTAATAATTTCCGTCAAGAACATGGAAGACATCATGCAGTGTAAATCATGATAGGGCCAAAGGGCCACTTGTAATGCAAACTTGGCATCAAAGTCATCCAGTACCTTCACTCCAACCATTAATGCAACTCCTGGTAAAACTGATCCGCAAATCTTGGTAAAGGCTCATCTTTATAGAACCAGGTTTCCATAAACTCCTGTTTGCGCTTTGACATATGTGTTGGATTTCAAATTCCTTCATGATGGCCACCTTGGCCTCCACATATGACCAGATGTTCCCCTTCAGGTGGGGTAACACTAAGTTCTGACAGTCAGTGTCTAGGCAATTCATGACTATCAACGCCTTTTGACAATCACCATAGCCATAAATAGACATCTCGAATAGTCAAAAAAACGTTGGGTCATTATCCCAATAAAATGTTGAAAATTTTGGCAATGCCTTAAATACTTCTGAATTATCTCTAGCTAATTCTTTAGATTAAGCCACTCAGCTCACTTGTGGAGTGACTTCAGGCGTCATCTCCAAAATAGTAGCAAAAGCAGGTGACATGGTTCTTGGGTATTTGATTTCCCAATTATTGTATGAGGAATATTTTCTTTGGAATTGCTTGCTGCAAATGACTCACAATCGCATTTGTGAGTTTTTAGCTCCTTGACCTGTTTGATCAGTTGCTCTGTGTCAGTGGTGAAATTTTTCAAAGGAACGCGATTCACTTCCTGCACCGTTTTCAGATATAAGACCTCCCAAATTAGGTCCCCTTATTTCTTCTTTAACAAAGTTAATTTTTCAAGTAACTCATTCCTGAAACTCATGACATATAGATCCCTTCCTCCCATCTTAGCAACTTGTTCTTCCAAGGCTGCGATTTATGATGATCCTTTGAGTTTAGGGCATTCTGATTTAAGGTGGCTAACTTCATCCATAGTTTTTGTAAATCGTCTTTTTGTGACATCCTTATAAGTTCTTCTACTCAACTACACCCCTGTAGTGAGCACCAAAAATGTAAAAATTTATTTTTTTGGTTATTATCAGCAAATAACCCCAATAAACTTATTGATGCACAGGTTTGGTTCTTGAGCAATCCATCTGCGTTGTATAGTATTTGATATTATCAGTTGCTAATAGTATGACAACTATTATCCATAGTTGATTGAAATTCTTAGATCTCAGCCCGATGCTCAGCCAGTATTCCCTCTCTTAATATTAGAGATTCTTTTTTAGTACTAGTGGGGCCCAACCCAAAAGGGGGAGCCACCACGCATCTTTAATCACATATGGGCCAAACAAAGGGTTTATCATAAATTAAAAAAAATTTACTAATAAAGCCCCTAAGTTATCAGCCTAGGAAGCCATATCAGATGGCGAGGAGGCTTTGGGAAACTTTTGTCTGGTGCCCGCTTTAGCTGGCGGACCATAGCGGACAGCATATAGGTGGGAGCATCAGAGACATGGGGCATAAGGAGGTATAGTTGGGGGTTTTCTCTGTTAATGAAACTGGCAGTGTCCATCGCCTTAACATATTGAGCAAGTTGATGCTCAGCAAAGATAATGAGAGCTGCACACAAGTAAATGACTTGATGCGCCGCCAGGTTTTGGGATAATTGGGGTCAAAAAGAAGTTTTTGCTGCATTGGTGCAAGTGTGGCTCGCACTGAAAGCAAGCTCCTCAATTTCACATTTTGCATCCTCCTCAAAATCATGAGGAAAATTTGGGGATAGAAATACCCTCAACAAAGGGCTCTATTGCCACATGGAGTTGCTGGCGGAGAAGGGTGTTGGCCGGGGAAGCTGCAGCTGCAACTGCCAAATACTTGAGATGTTTTGTTATAGGGATTTGTTCCCTCATACTGTCAAACCCAATCTTCTCTGAGATTCCCTGGTGACAATTTCTTTGGTCCAAAACACAATTAGCAACAATCCCAATTGTTTTTCCTTCTTCTCTAAACCCCCACTCAGATCTTTACTCTTTTCCCTAAAAGAGTCTCCCAATTATTGCACACAGAAATAATATCCTTGAGAAGAATAGAACAATTAAAATCTGATAATAGTTTACTACTTAAGCTATATACTGGATGAATACTATAGAACTCTGGTTTTACTATAACCTGTTTTTTATTATGAGTTAATTCTAGGGAATTTATAGTGGGTATTTGGTCATCTAATCCTCAGTTAACACCTCTTCGATGAAATGGCAGCTGTTGCCGTTAAATCACCCATCCTTGTCTCAGCAGCAATGGTCTTCCCCATCCTTGATAAGATTCCATCGTTGGACATCCTTGAGACCTAAACAGAAAGAGTTGGAAAACGTGTCACTAACGTTTTCCTCTTGATCCAAGTGAGCCAAACATATTTGGCTAGCGTCCTGTTTAGGTAATGGGACATGTCATCCATTTAAGGCAGGTCACAAACCAACTGATCAATTCACAAGTTGCAAGTGGCATCACTCGCCTTGCAACTTACTACTTACATTCATAATCATTCAGTGATGAAACCTGACCAATCCCATTTGTACACCTGATAGTTAATAACTATCAGATGCCCCTATTTCACCAGCAACTCCGCCCAACAAGATCTTAAGCATTCATCTGGATAAATCCTCAATGGATACAACCAGGCGAATACCCCAAATCCCCCAAACATTGTTACTCCAAAATTAGGGTCCAACAATTTCAATTCACCTCTCATTAGGGAATTATCCTTAGCGATTCCTGGTAATCTAGCAGGCGGGAATATGGGCAAAAATCCCAACACAGCTAGACACTCTTTTTCTGATATCATGTAGTTGCATTCATGTACATATAAAGTCTGACTATAGTAAGCTATGGGTTGGTCCACTCCTTCATAATCTAGTTGGGACAATACTGCCCCTATGGGGTGAGTGAGGCATCCAGAAGAATAATATATGGTTTTTCAAATTTTTGGGTACAAAAAAGGGGTGCTTGGGTGAGACATAGCGATTTATGATTGAAGGCCAATTGGCAATCCTCCATCCATTCAAATGGTACCCCCATCTTAAGAAAATGAATTAATGGCTCACCTATTTTATTTAAATTCTTCACAAACTATTGGTAATAGCCAACCATTCCTAAGAGTGTTGAATATCACACAAACTACTTGGCTAGTATATTTTTCAATATCTTCAACTTTAGCAGGTTGAGGCCATAAGACTTGTTTGTCAATGACGAACCCCAAATACTCAAATTGATCTTGGAAGAAATCACACTTATATGGTTTGAGTTTCAAATCAGCTTTAACCAACTGACGAAACACCTCTTTTAAACGTTGCAAATGCTCCTTAAATGTTTGGAAGTAAATTTTATATCATCTATATTAAAAGTATACAGAAGATTTTTAATTCATCTAAAATGCTATCCATTGCATGCTAAAACATTACAGGGGCGTTTCACAGCCCTTGCGGCACCCTTGTGGGCTGATATGGACCCTGGGCGGTGAACATAGCGCACTTCTCCTGTTCCCCCTTGGGCAACTCTTTTCTTTATCACTATTGGTGCCCAACCCAAAAGGGGTAGCTGCCACATATCTTTATTTGCGAATGAGCCAAACAAAGATACTATTGTAAATAAAAAACCTAACATAGCCCCTAAATTATCAGCTTTTAGAAATATTAGAAGGTGAGGAAGATTTGGGGAAACTTTTGCCTGGCGCCCGCTTTAGCTGGCGGACCTTCTTGGGCAACTCAAGCTGCCAATATCTAGAGATTAAATCCACAGCAAAGGAATGTTGTGCACCGCCTATCTGGTTTAATACATCATAAATATGAGGTAATGGGTAAGAATCTTTTTTGTGATTGCAATAAGTTTTTTGGTAGTCTATCACTGTTCAATTGGAGGCATCTTTCTTTTTGATAACCAAGATGGGGGCTGCCCAAGGACTCTTGGAACGTACTAACTTCTCCTTCTGCAACAGTTAATTAGATTTTCTTATCTACTTCATCTGCCGCCTTAGAGAACAATATCAGATGGAGGCAAATTGACAATTGATCCCCATGTCGATTTGGTGTAACACCTCATTAGCACAGCCCAAATCATAATCATCTCTGAAAAAAATCGAACTATACTTATCAAATAAGGCTAAAGCTTGATCTTTTCCTCTTTGGTTAATCCAGAAAGATGATCTATGGATACTAGGGTGCATATTGATTGACACTTTATGCCCAAAAGCCCTTAATCTTCTAGGGTACCAAAGTCATAAATGTTAGATATGCTTTACACAGGGGAAGATATGAACAAAAGAAACCGTCTAATGCCGCTTAATTTCTAGCATACAGATATAAGTTGGCTAATAGCATATGAATTTCACCACGCTCCAGCAGAATAAGCCCAGGCGCAATAACAGGTTTCAAGCATGAACGCTCAAAGGGAGCAACTATCACCATCTAGTACTAAAAAAAAAGGGAGCAACTATCTCCTCATACAACCCTGGGAGAATATATAAATTATTTCAGTTTTCACAATAATTTGATGACCTTGCGGAATGGTAAGGATCTAATTAACTCAAGCTGGGATAACTTTTGATTCTCTACAAATTAAGTTAATAATATTTGTGTGCAAAGAAAAGTCGATGTACCCTAGTGGTACTATACCATTCTTAAACATAGGGTTAATAACCCTTTCTTCTGATCCTTTGGGGCCTCACTCTTCCAGTTCTAAAATAAAGGAAGGGTTTGTCCTAGAAATTACATAATAGAATCTTCAAAGTCCGCCTTTACACCAGTTTCCACATAAAGGAGGTCCTGATCAAGAAGTTATATTTATGATTAGGGAAAAAAATAGCAGGAGCTGAGAGCACTAAGGAACCAAATTGCAGCAGTAGCACATTATATGCGCCTTCAGAGGTGGTAGTCTGATGGTCAGATGTGAAATAGATTTTCTGATGATCTATTACTGGGTCAATACCCAGTCTCTTCACAATGGGTAGATAAAATATAAATCGGTGCTCCATTGTCTACAATATCATGCACCTTGATCTTGTTTACTTAATATCAATATATGTACAATGCAACATCGATGAATCCCCCTTGGGTTGGGACCATCTAGTACTAAAAAAATATATGTACAATGCAAAAAATAAGCATCACTAGGATTTATTGTAAGAAGTTCAAGCCATCTGCTTGCCCAAAAATCATTTTGGATTTAATCACCTAAGCGGGGACTAGAGGCGCGCAAAGCCTCAAGGGTTACAGCCTCATGGACCCTAATCAACTTAGGGTCTCACTAGAAGTGAGGGGAAGCTCAAGAGCTCCTAACTGTTTCATGTAAGGGCTTCAAGGTTTCTTCTGCCCTCACTTTGACTTTGGGTTGTTCTGGCTGAAATGTGGTCATCACCACGCTATCACTGGTAGCCACCAGAACTGCTGAAGGTGGCGCAGAGCCGTCTTCCTTCTGTCACAGGGCGTAAGATTTACAAGAGCGTTTTTTACCTGAGATCTTGTTAGAGGAGGCGGAGATAAAATACCCAATTCTGCTATGCCCT
Source organism: Massospora cicadina (assembly GCA_022478985.1). Lineage (NCBI taxonomy): Eukaryota > Fungi > Entomophthoromycota > Entomophthoromycetes > Entomophthorales > Entomophthoraceae > Massospora > Massospora cicadina. Next base: position 77,926 of record JAKSZP010002753.1, read on the forward strand.
GCCTTTTCCCAACTCTTCCTTGTCTGTCATGTTTATAAGATGATTTGAGCCCTTGGATCCCCGCTTTGAGAAATCATTAACATTGTGACCCAGTTTCATACATAAGTAACAAGTAATCTGACCACTCTATAGTCTTCCAACATGAGGGCCATATTGAGGCAGTAGTTCTTTTAGGGAGGGGTCTCAGGGCTTTGATACATGGGCCTCACAAGTAAATTTTTGTTGGTGGTTCCAAAAAGAGATGGCACATCGTGAAGATAACTTACTAAATGAGTGATATCATTATCCTTGTTTATGACTTGAATCATAACTCTATAAAATTACTGGTAAGTCTCGCAGGCATGATGAAGGGCGATATGAGCATCAAAATCATTGATAACATTAGCCCCTTCCAGCGTTTGAGCTTCAAAATAAAACTGCTCTGCAAAGGCTTGTATGGACTCATCTTTATTGAAAAGATACTGAGTAATTCTATTTTCTGGGTAGCCATCTGCTCAGGTCTGCAGAAATCTTTGATAAGTAATCCTATAGCTTTGAAATAGTTGACCCCAATCTTCTGAAATATTAGCATAATAACCCTTGGCTTTCAACGTCTTACAAATTAATGACCTTAATATCTTCGCATGCTCTGGCGCTTCAGCCATACTAATCTAAAGAGACTACTATTGTTGTATAGATTTACATTATTATCAATTTTTGGGAAAATTAATAGATTAATGCACATCGAGGCTCATAACCATAGGATGAAGGCCCAGTGTACCACCCTCATAATATTCAGGTAACTGTACAGAAGGAGGCACTCGGCCAGAAGCAGTTGGACTAGGTATGGGGAGGCCACCACGGTTACATGAGTGGGGATAGAGGTCGTTGGTTGCTCTCAGGCCAGATGAGTTTCACAAATGATAGTTTCAATATGCTCCTCTGGGGAGTTATTGTGTTATTCATGGAACCCAACTATATAGGGCCAGGCATGGAGTAAGGAAGGTAGGTACATCCCTTGAAATCAGCGCATCCTTGCTTCCACCTTCAGGTTCCATCAGAATTGTCTCTTAATCATTAATAAATAAATCTAACGAAGCCAGGCTAGGACCTTCCTGGCAACACTTATAAAGGACCTCATTGATTTCAACTTTGAACTGATCCAACATACTGGACAGCCACTGCCATTCCACCATGATCACATTCTTAACATGCTAAATTTTCTGATTAGCGTCCAAGAGTTCCCCTTTCAGATTAAGATTCTCTGTTCCCAAGGCTTGCACCTTCAGTCCTTGAGTTCTCAGATCCAACTGTAAGGAGTGGATGAGCTGGTTTATATCAATCTTGGAGAAAATCACTCTGTCCATATCTATATTGAGGGCGTCAAAGTGGCGATGATAAGCAAGCCCATCCTTGCTTTATTTTTCATCAACTGTATTTCTCTTGTACTATGCCTGATAGTCGTCCTATGTGGCTCCTTAAATCATTATGTGTTTGATAAATTGCGTTCACGTTCTCCTATAAAGCCACCCAATGACTGTAAAGCCTTGATATAACTTTCTACTCCACTTTCAGATAGTCCTCTACCTGCAGCCAGTGGTGAGTGATATCAGCAACCCATTGTGGGATTATCCTATGATGGTTCTAAAGGTCATTAAAGATGCCTGACAAGTCAGCAAAAAGTTGGGAAGCAAGCCTTTCCGCCCACTTATGGGCTTCTTTCACATAATGTTGATTAGCCACCACAACAGAAGAAAAGGTCCTGGAATTCGTTGTCCAAGAGGCCCACCAGGAGAGAATTGTCCTCTGAGAAGTTCAGTTTTATCTCTCAAGCGGTCAATATGGGACAGCATATGCACCATAGCCAATGTCTGCCAATCTATGGCTACTGGGACGATTGTGTTCTTAGACCAAAAAAAAGCTTATGATAGGGTCAACTAGGATTTCCTCAAAGCCTGCCTCAAAAATTCCACATCCTATAATGGTTATAAATTGGGTGATGTTGTTCACGTAGTCTGCCACAATGGCTGTGCGTGGCCCTGGTTTCCTCACTGATGTGGTTCACCCTCAAAGGGGTTTCCGCCAAGGGGATCCTTTAAGTCCACTTTTGTACAGCTTCAGCCTTGACCCACTTTTACGTAGTGTGAATTCCCGCCTTTCTGGTGTCCATGTGCAAGGCCAAGCACCTGTTAGGATGCTGGCATTCACCAACAATTGTGTGGTTCTGGTGTCTGATAACCATGATGCACGAGCACTATAAGCTACTATCCAGATTATTAGGGTCAGTAACGTTGCCATTAATGCCTCCAAAACCGAAATCACTCTCCTTGACCAGTAACAAGCCCACTGGTCACCATCGCCCCTTAGTCAAATTGCTTTAGAAGCTAGCTCTCTGGTTCGCTTGCACTGGCCACCCCATACTTACCCACTTGTACTCCCTTTTGTGCCTGACCCACTGCTGGTCCAGTGTGCCATTTGGGAGAGTGGCTGGTGGTAGGAGGGATCGCCCTGTTGGTAATGGATCACCACATCCTAGACAATGTCACAAAGCGCATCGCCTCCATCAGAGCTCACCAGGCTACCCTCGCAGGCTGAGTTGTGCTCGCCAACTCTATGATTATGTCAAAAGTCTTTTTTTGTGTCCCATGCCATCGCCTTTCCCCCTCTTTCTTCGCCTCTTTATATGCCCTCCTATAAAGGTATCTTTGGTTAGGCCGCCCTCCCCTTGTGCACCTGTATGTCTTGTTTGGCCCTCACCATAGTGGTGGTATGGGGCTGCTCAACTTTAAGGCTCATGCCACAAAATATACTTGGCACCTGAATCACTGATTTCACCAACCTCACACTCTCAGACCAGCACTGGTCACTCTCAGCCCACTCCAAATTTTCCTGCTCCATTTGCCTCTGCTATCCTAGCCACTCCCATTATCTGCTTAACTTTCTGGCCTCTCATCCCTCTTCCGCAGGCCCGCATGGGATGTTGCCTTACTTCAAAAAATTCTCATCTCTATGCGGAGTGCTGAATGGAGAATCAGCATCTGTGGACACACCGCCTAGAGGGGTTGCTCTACTACTCATTTCAAGCAAGAAGTTTGTGAGAAAGTCGTTTTAAACAACCTGGTACCCCAATATCCCCCCCATTGCCCATGTGGGTTACCTTGACAAAATGGTCATCCTGTATTTTCTGGAGGCCCAAAAGGAATTTTGGCGGTACACACACTATCCTCTATTACAACCCCAGATACGCGCCCATATGTGGGGATGCCTGAGAAAGGTGTACCAGACTGCTGAGCGGTCCAATGTCTCTCAGTCTTCATGCATTTTATGTGATCAGTAGGGTCATTAGTCTATTGCTTAGGAGATTGCCCGCCATCACATGCAATCTGGCAGGATGTTATGTACCTCTTCTGCCAGAATCGTGTACAGGCTTTCAGCCTGTTTAAGAACATCTTCACCTTTTCCATGATCTCCCCTAATACCCTTCTCTCCACACCATAATTGTTGAAGTAGTGTTATGGACTTTTCACACAATTGTCCTTGACGCACTTTCAGGCACTACCCCATCCTCCATGAAGCTGTGCGTCGCTTCCACTTTCACCTCATGATCACTTTTCAAGCTTGGTTGTTTGGCCACCTGCCATCCTGCCTCCTCCAGTTTAGTTTCATCCTGGTTCTCCATCTGATTCCTCTTTTTGGCCCTTTACTTAATTCATGTTTGGTGTTGTCCCAGGCCTCCCCTGACGCTCCACCTCTTCCTTCAACTGGAAGTCCCACTGGCAACAGGAGGTAGCTTCAGCTCCTCTGGGGTGCCCTTCACGTTTCTTGGAATATGCTGTTGATGTTTACTGGAAGTGTCCGTCCCAAGGTCGCCTTCCTTGAATTAAATTCAAAATAAAATATAGTACCTACTAAAAGCAGTGTATAAGGTGTGTCTATAATATTGTTATTATATTTATATAAAACATCAGTATTTTGTATCTATTTCACTTTAATATCAGAGCAACCGCTTTAGACCAATTGGTCTGGAAAGAAAAGCTTTATCTATGCTTCCAGTTCTCAGGAATTTATTAGTTCATTTACTTAATTTACCTAAGCGTTATATGGGATAAAATCTTAATTTATAACAGCAGATGGTTTATAACAGAGTTTCATTGAGAGGCTATTTGCAGAGCTTAGTTAATTTATTATTTACATCTTATCAAGCGATCACTATAAAGGCTTTATACTAAACCTATAAAATTTTGTCAATCAGCATAATAGGCAGTTATTTTTCTTATTGAACTGTAAAATTAACATGCTTTAGGACAACAATTTACTTAATAATATCTTAACTTAAATATATACCTAAATTTTTAAAAACTTTAATCTAATTAGAAATCTTACATTAGTTTAAATTTCTAATAAATTAGAGAAATGTTTAAAATCCTCAGCTATATTCTAGATTGTCTTTAGAAGTCCTTTGAACTTTACTAAAGAATAGAGATGACCTCATTTTTTTATTGAATGAAAAAGGCAATTTAACTGATGTTTTTAGATTAGCAATAGTGACTAGTTTATGGAAGCATCTGGTATCTCATATCCAGTCAGTCTTAAAAATGGTATCTGGAAGGGCTCTATTCTTGATTGCATTATAGACTTATGCAATACTGTACCAGAGGTCTAGTACAGTTACTAGCTTAAACCAGCCTATAACTTAGTTAAGAAGTATAAAGCTTAAGTTAGCGCTACAGAAAAGGTGGTTAATAAGGCTATATGGGAAATCACATGAGCTTGAAGTGAATATAATTGAAGAAAGAGACAGGCATATATTTTTATTGGGGGAAGGTCAGAGACAGGCATATGTTATTATAATTAAAGTCCTTTCTATTAAATTAGAAGAAAGTATGATAAAATTTATTAATTGTAGAGCTATATTAAGGATTTTCAGTTATTATAGAAATCTAAAAATTTGACATTTGGCAATCACTCATAATTTTTCTAAAATTGTAACTCAGATAATCTGCTTTGGCAACTATTGTGATCCCATAGGCTTCATTATGACTTAATTGTTGAGTTAAGCTCTTAAGTATATTTCATTTAATTTATTGCGGGGAAGGCCGACCATGGGATGGACATGTCCGAATATGACTCAGATGAGACAAAACATAGTACCAGGGGAGGCACCCCAGAGAAGCGATGCTATCTCTTGTTGCCAGCGGGAACGCCACTTATGGGGAGGGGGAGGGAACGTGTGAAGGGGCCGTAGCCACTATTGAGCACATGTGGAGGAAGGGGTCTGATTTGATGAGCCAGACTGGGAACCAGGAGGAGACCAGCTGTCAGCGATGCAGTGGGAGATATCCAAACATCCACGCTTGAAAGTGGTCCACCAAATGAGACCAGAATCTGTGGACAGCTTCAGGGAGGGTGGAGATAGATCCAGCGATGGCATCCAAGACAATCGTGTGGATAGTCCACATGGCAGTTGCAACCACCAGAGCACGGAGGGAGGGTGGGAGGGGGAGGCCATTGATGAAGCAAACATTTCTTGACAGATTGAAGGGATGCGTTTGATCCTGGCCTAGCAGACGTTGGACTTTGCGCCATATCACTTTAGAGGTGGGGCACTTCTCCAGGCGGTGGAATAGCATTCCATACTGGCCACACACGCCACAGGATGAGTGTAAAGCGTTAGAGCGCTCAGCTGTATGATACACCCGCCTCAGGCAGCGCCACACATGGGAGCGGACTTGAGGCTGCAACAAAGAATGGTGTGCATATTTCCAGATAGTCTTTTGGGTTTCAATGGAATAAGGGATGTCCATCGTGTCCAGGTAGTCCACCCTGGATAGGACTTGGGGTCGAATGGGGATCACGCCATCATGGATGGGTAGCCCCTGTACCTCTTGTGTGAACTGAGGAGAGGGGCGGCCTCTTTGGGTTGTATGTCCACTAATATAAATTCTCCACTCTGCGCTTCGCATGGAGAGTAGGATGCGTTTGTAGTGGGTTTTAGTCCCGTGAGGACCTGTGGCCGATGTGTGTGATGCGAGGTATTTCATCAGGGAGTGGGGGTTTGATGGATTATTGAGGCCCAAGGCTCAGGAGAAGTTGGAGCAGGCCGCGCGGAACCAGCGTTGGGATGGGAGTGTAGGAGCAGTGATGGCCGTGATCCAGGTGCCCAGGATTTTGGCGGCATGGGCTTTGAAGTCAAGCAGGCCCATGCCACCATGATGATGAGGGCCAAACATGACCTCTAGCTGTATTGGTGGAGGGTGGCCTGACCAAAGCCATCCTTGCAGCAAAGCATACAGGGATTTGAAGAAGCTTGGGGAGAAGGGGATGGCGTGGGCTCCGAACCAGACTTTGGATAGGAGCATAGAGTTGGCTAGAACAACCCTGCCAGTGAGGGTAGTAGGGTGGGCTCTGAGAGAGGCAATTCGCTTCGTCACGTTGTCCAGTATACAGCACTCCATTACTGCTGATGCGTATCGCCTGCCTCCATCCACACGCCCAGATGGTATACCAGTCCTATGGTAGGACGTGGCACAAAGGGGAGCACCAGTGGAGCGGTGTGTGTTGAGTTAGTAAGGCTTGGATGTGGGCGAGCAGATGGGCCGGGTTGGGAACTACTTGCTGGGGCCCAGCAGTTCTGAAACTGACCAAGGAGGATGATTTCGTTTTGGAGGCGTTCAGTGCCGCGTTGCTTACCCGGGAATATTCCTGGATGAGGGCTTCAAGCGCGCATGCATCTTTGTTATTAGACACCCCCACTACGCAATCATCTGCAAATGCCATCATCTTGACTGGGGTTTGGCCCGGCACATGGACCCCAGTGAGGTGGGCATTCACATTTCTCAGTATTGGGTCAAGGCTGAAGTTGTATAAGAGTGGGCTGAGGGGGTCCCCTTGCTGCAAGCCCCTTTGAGGGTGGACTACTTCCGTTAGGAAGCCTGGGCCACGCACTGCCATTGTTGCAGATTCCGTGAGCAGCATCACCCAGTTAATGAAGCGGAAGGTAGGCGGAATTGATGGAGGCAGGCCCTAAGGTATTCCCAGTTTACTCTATCATAGGCCTTTTGTTGGTCCAAGAATACAAGTGCCCCAGAGGCTGTGGACTGACACACATTAACCACTGAGTGCACGTTATCCCAAATCGACCTTCTGGGGATGAAACCAAATTGTTCTGGGAGATGGTGACAGATGCTACAGTCCCTAAACGGTTAGCCATGATTTTGGTTAAAATTTTGGTGTCTGTGTTGGTTATAGAAATGGGGCGCCAGTTGGCTAAGTCAAGCCTATCCCCTTTCTTGAAGAGCGTGACAGTAAAGGCCTCTTGTCCTCCTGGTAGGAGGCGTTTCCAACAGACTTTGGTTGAGTGAGGCTAGCAGCAATGGGGATATATTTAAAATATCTTTTGTAGAACTCATATGGAATGCCATCTGGGCCTGGGCATTTTTGGTTTGGCGCACCGTGAATGGCTGTCCATAATTCATTTGGAGTAATTAAATTCATTATTTACGGGTATCAGAAAATGGTGCAGATATGAGCTTGGTTGAGAAATTCCGCCATTTCGGCTGGCTGAATTGGTTTTGCTCAGTATAACTCGGAGTAATATCTTTGCATTTCAATTGCCACTTCAGCTGGTGTGTCCACAATGGAATTATCTGATCTTCGCACCTGTGTGCAGGCCACACTCTGGCGTGGTGCAAAATTTTTTTTGAAGAAGTATGCGGTGCACTTGTCACCTTTAGTGATGCATGTAGCCCTGTATTGGACACAAACCTGATGTTTGTGTTGTCTTTCGAGTGCGTTGAGGTGGGCAGCTTCCTCCGCCCACTTCCAGCCCCATGCAGGGCTATATCCTGTGGCTGGAATGTTGGACTCCAAGTGGGCCAATTCCACCAGCATGCGTGATATAACCGCCGATGTGGCTCGTGAGCATCTAGAGGAGAGATGGCGATAGTGGCGGATAGTGTCTTCTTTGAAAGTTGCCCATGTGGAAATGGGGTCCACACAAAATGGTGCAACAAATGATTTTGCCAAAGTTGCCTCTTCCACCCATGTAGAAAATCCTGGCGACGCAAGCTTGGGGGCGGACTTTGCACCAATGTGGGGCCTTTGCAACTGTGATGGGTAAGTGGTATGTTATCAAGACCAGTCAGTGGTCGGAGAATTCCATTTTTATTGTTTTGAAGTGGGAGATGTGGGGTTGGAATTTCGCCGGCGCTAGAATAAGGTCAATGCGGGTCATGGACCTTATTTGGCCATTGTGGACGTGGGGACGCGTCATGTTTTTGAGCAGTGGGGCATGTCACGGCAGCGCATCCCTTAGCCCAAGGGTGGCTTTTAGAACGCGTAGTTCTACGTGACCCTGTGGGGCATGGGTTGAGGGTGGCCACCAGTCCGTTGGTGAGGTTAGCCAACAGTTCATGTCGCCAACTAGGAAAGAATCAGGGGGTAGTGGGAGGGATTTAACTGATGAGAAAAATTCCCGACGCTCATGTGCACCATTTGGGGCATAAATGTTGACAATTGTGTGCGCAACATCGGCCCATGAGAAGGTGACAACGAGCACTTGGCCATTTAGGAATGTTTCTGAAGTTGTAAATTTGAGAAAATTGTTTTTCTGAATTAGCACCCCACAGTGCTTCAGCCAAAAGGATAGGGATGGTAGGAGCATTGTTTTCCTTGCTTTCTCGGAACCTCATGGACAGTGGGACTCCTGGATGGCCAGGATATCCACGGGTAAATTGGTTTGTGAAAAACTCAGTTTCCTAGCCCAGGATGGTGAGGCCTTGAGTCTGGTGATATTTAATGTCCTTAAAGTGAAGGTTTCCCCCCTCGCACCTTAGGTGCAAGGGGGTGAGCCCCCAGGCCCACCAGCCTCTTCCAGGTCCCCACAGGCTTTCACAGCAATGTGGGTATTAGCAGCAACGCTATTGGGGTTTTTGTTAATTTTTGCGGAAAGAGTCGCATTGGCTTTGGCCTTCACTTTTTGTTTTCCCGACGTTGGACAAATTTTAGCAGTGCGGATAAGTTTGGTGCACCGTCGAGTGGGGCAAAAAAAAAATTTTTGGTTGGGATAGGTCCCAAGTCAGTTTCAACTGGGGCTTGGGTGCAGCGATTGGGTGAGATCAAATCTCCCATTGGATCCTCAGATTGAGTGGCCCGTTTGGCATGGGCCTCCCATTTTGATTGGGTGATGGATTCCCAAGTTGCTTCTCCCCCGAAGGTCTCCATGTCCTCCTGGCGTTGTGAGTGTGGGATGGTGGTGTTGGCCTTGGCCATTTCCTTGGCCACGGCCCTATGGGCCTGCTTAGCCTTCTTCCTCTCCTGCGGGGAGATGGGCTTTACCAATAGGTAGCAGCCTTGTGCTCCCCACGGGAAAGCCTCCTTGGTGCTTGCAGTTGGTTTGTAGTGCGCCTCTCCGCTGGTCATGGCCGCCGAGGGGTGCTCTTGGAATGTGACGCCCTCTTTGAAGGGGCATGCATGCGCCTTATGGCCAAACGCGTCACAGTGGGTGCAAATGGGGGGCGCGCTGTCCACGGTTACCTGGAATGGGTGGGTGGTATGCCCTGTGATATCAATAAAGGTGGAGTGCGGGATCTGGGTTAGGTCCTTCATGATCTCCTCAGTTGGGGTCAGAACTGCAATGGCTTTGCCGGTGCACAGGTATGGCATCAGTGTGAAATGTTGCATTTCGAAAGATTGTATTTCACCATATATGGCGAGACCATCTTTCAGGTGTTGCTCCAAAATGTCACATTTTACTGTAGTAGGCAAAAAGTCAAACGTGAGGAAAATTTAGTTTGATTTTGTCCATCTGGTGCATTTGGTTTCGATGACCCATTGCCCTTCAGGAGGTTGACCACTACGTGCACCGCTGCAGCCTTGTTTGCTGCTATTTTTCTTTGAAACCTAGGTCCAGCCAACCGCATGACATGGAGTGAGGTGCAACGTACACCGCGGTCAGGAAAATTTTGTGTACATCTTCACAAAATATTTCCCATAGGGCCATTTTTTGGATGTCCAGATACACACAGACTTTAAATTCCACCGATGAAAGTGGCTGGGAATGTGGCATGTTGATGTACTGGTTGCATCATGCTTGCCACGCGAGTTTCTCTGGGGGAAATTGTGACCGCCAGTTTTTTTAGATTTTTTTCTATTCCGCCAGATTCTCCGGGGCATTTTTGAACGTTAGAGGCTGCGGGCCTTCCGCCTGCTCCTCTTGCCTTTGCCCAACTGCTCCCAGACATGGGTGCAGACTAATCCCCTCTATGAGATTATCAAACTAGATTTAGTCTTGAATTGAATAGGTTGCAAAAGTGTTTGCAATGAGAAAGAAAAGTTTTCGCTCTTAAGTATATTAAAATAATTAAAGTTTCAGATAAATTGGTTTGGCCTTAGCTCTAATCCACCAACCAGTGAGTCTTTGGGGCGCCAAGATTTCTTAGGTTCATACTCCTAATTTATTAACTAATTTGCGTAGCTCTTACTAGGCTACATTAAAGGTTAAAATTCTCTTTTCTCTTTACTACCTTAGTATTATTACAAATTAACTTTGTTTGAAATGCCATATTACATTAGTTATTTAGAAGAAAAATATGACTGCGTGTTTAGTTTGTTTTGGCAATACTAGGCATGAGACACTCCAAAGTATCTGGCGCCATAAAACTGAGCTACAGCTGGCATATAAATCTGAAGTCATTTGAATATAGTTGAAGCACCATATGATGTTGCTTTGGCTGAAGCCCATTGACATAGCCATGCAGGTGACTAGAGGCTGATTGGCATGTTGATTCCCCTCCACACCCTGGCCCATGTCACAATTTGAGGTGATGTCAGTGCCACAACTTCACTTATTGCTAGCCACTAGGTGACAGAGTTCAGTAGGGCGTGAATGCCTACTGCACCTCAGCATCAGGGGGATTTATGAGCAAAAAATTGCTTACATAAATACTTCTTCAGGTGAATATGGATTTAGTGTTACTAGAACTTGCATGTCCTAGGTGCGGTTCACACCACAATTCCTGAGTTTTGCATGACAGCTAAATTCTTATAGATTTAGACAACTTTCTATTATTTTGTTTGGTTTATTGCGGAAGCAAGTGGTCTTACAACCTTGTTCATTACAAATATAGTCTTGTTATATTTTTGATTTTATAAACTGATTCACACTAGAATTTATAGTATGTACCTCAATAATTAATATTGGTGATAATATGTGTCATATAGCCATTAGCTTATACTTTTAAGTACACTATCTTTTAAGAACCTGAGAGCAGATGCAATTTACAATAATTCTATAACAACCAGGGATAACTATTGTAAATCCTGAGGAGAGCCTCATGCGTCCCAATAGGGAGGAAGATGCCTTCAGAACTAAGAAAGGGGCCAAAAAGGATGCTCACTCCCTCACCAACTAGAGCGATTTAGCCCATGTGGTTGATGAGAGGTGAGTGATGGTCTCCCCCCTAAAATTTTTGTCCCTTTCTCCCTCTTATCGCTACTAAGTAATTAGTGGAGAAAAATCAAGGGGCTGTGTCAGGAAGTGGTGGTGGCCAAAAGCCATCGCCAACAGCAAAGTTGCAGCTCTCCACTTTTTCTATAAGGCATCCCCTTCTAGTTCAAGTTTTATTAATAGGAGTAAGGTTAAAAGTAATTAAATCAAATTTTTCTAATTAACCTCAGACTTGAAATGGCCCGCTAACTTCCCTCCTCGTCATGAGCAAAGATGATCTCTCCTCAATTTGTTAGGAAATAAAGAATTAACTCTCTTTGAAATGATACCGCCCTTACCAGCCCTGGACTTGGGCTTAACCCACTGAACATTGAACATTGTCACCAGCTTGCCATGCAGAATCATGGTCCAAAAAATCGTGTTAAATTTTTTGATACCAATCCTACTGGTTAGAATATATCTAAATCAACGTCAGAAACACCCCAGTGTATCATCTATCGAAAAGTTGATTGCATAGGCAATTTTGTGCACTGATGCACCTTTCTCTTATTCCCCACTCAGTGAGCATATAAGGCAACATTCCCCATTAGATGATGATGTCACTCCATTTTCTTTTCCTCATTCCCCTAAGTTTATAAGAAATTTTTCTGGATTTAAAAGTTATTATTAAACAAAGAATTTTGCAGTGCAAATTTGAAGCTATGTGCTCCCATTTTAGGAAAACCAGGTGAGTTTTTGCAATTAACTGGATATGTCACACTAAAATTTGTGGATGGCTGTACCTGTCAGTGTAAATCTTGACATTAGTGGATTTCCTGAGACTACAGACATCATCCATCAGTTCAAGAGGATATGTGATGAATTTAGGTCAAATAATTGCATACCAAATGAATATTTGTAGTGAAATTGTTCAATTAATCATTTAAATCACCTTAGTTGCAATAATGTTGAGTCAATTAATCGCGCCAAAACGAATTTATAATGAGATTGAGACAATTCCCACTGCCTTTTAAAATCACATGCAAGTTGCAATTCCTTAAGCTTCAGAGAAGAATAGTGCACTGTTTTAAATCAATTAAGATTAGGTAAGTCCAGGAAGTAGGATGGTAGATAAAAACAAGGCATTCATCTAGTTAATCTTGCGGTCAAAAAATATTATTAATAATGCAAACATAATTAAGTTTATTTACCAAAGTGTTATCAACACCGATCTACCACCCCAGCCTACAAGATACTCCCTTCCAATTTTCCCCTTTTAAAGCCATGACTTTAAGCAACTCCCATACCAGCTTACCCACCATTACCTATACCTGGACACCTTTATTGTCCTTGTCATACTGGGATAAACCCCTTGGTTATGCTAACGCATGGTTAGCTACCCCCACCCAGGTCAGTAGTACACCAGTCCCTGACAGTAACAGCGTTATCTGTTGTATTTCTAAAGAGAAACTCATCCTGAGTGGCAGTAAAGTCTTAATTATATCAGCAAGCTCAATGACATAATGGAGCAACCCAATTTTTGTCCTTCTCCACCCTCTTTTATAGATGAGGTGAGGGTTTTTCATTTTATAAAAATAATGTTTAACCCTTGATTAATGCAAAATTTTCTAGCTATAACACTTTCTTTAAAAACAAAAAATATATGCCATGGTTATGGATTATAACTTGACTCAGATCAATTTGGTTTATACTCCATTTTTCAAGTGTATGTGTTCAGCTCATCTTTCTCACAACATGTCCAGCTTGGATGGGTCACAATTGTGGGCGTGTTGTTTATTCTTTCAATTGTCTCCACTCCAGCATCGCAATTATGTGTTCTGGTGATGTAACCCAATCTTTTGTCTGACGCCACTGAGTAATAGTTCATTTGAATAACTTGGTGCCTTTTTTTCTGCAGTACATCAGGCAGAAGTTGATGTTGTACATAAAGCAGGTGTAATAAGATCTTTAATTGATGACAATCAAATGGATTTATGGTGATTACCCCATCCCCACCAGACTTGTCCCATAAAGTTTTAAATAAACAAAATATGCTTACTTTTTATTGCATGCTAATATTCAGGTAAAATTCCATAAGATATATGTTGAGGCTCTCTTGGATACAGGAGCAGCTGGACTTTTATGAGCTTGAAAGTGGCTTAGGATCTGTATTTAGATCTTGAGGTAAGATCTTTGTTATTGAGAGCTTCTTTATCCCCTATGACTCTCTATGAGGTAAGAAGTCCTTCACCTTTCTCTGTTCATAATTTTGGCTTCTGTGCCTGGCTTATTGAGGTTCCAGATTTGTTATTTCCCATCATCCTTGTGGTAGGTTGGTGGAGTTGCCAACTGGTAAGTATCAACCTGTAGCTCAACCTCTTATTTTTGAGCCATCCACTCAGGTGATAAGTTCCCACTCATTAATACATTCTCCCCTACCAGAGCTGTGAGTTTCATTACAGAAACTTTCTACTCCACTGATTTACCCCTGATTTCCCTTCAGGATTATTGCAATAAAGACATATTTATTATGGATAAAGCCAATCGCTTTCCACTTACTCTGAGAATGATCTGGCCTACCATCAAATGGTGGTCTTAATTACATTGACTGTCCTCAGTACCATTTACAGAACAAGAAGATAAGGCCCTGGAGGTGTGGTGGCATGATATGCTCCAGAAATAGATGGGTTATTCAGAAATCCTCTCCCATTGCTTCTCCCATCATTAAACTCAAAAGGCTTATGGTGCCTAGCGCGTGTTCATGGATTATGGCTATTTTAACAATACAATGATGCATTGTTCTATCCCTTCCCCTGTACAGATCATCAGCCAAAACTTTGCAAAGTCAAAGGTGTTTTCTAAGCTGGATCTTTTGTATGGTATTAATAGGTTTGGGTAGTGGAAGGCTAGGAGTGGCTTACAGCCGTTTATACTAGAAGTGGCAATTTCTTGTTCCTTGTATTATCCTTTAGTCTTAAGAACGCTTTTGCCAGTTCCTGAACATGATCATTGATGTGTTTGCGATCTTCCTTTCAACTGCGTAGTTGTTTACATTGATGATCTCTTAGTACACTCTCTCACTCATGAGTAGCATGAAAAGGGCCTGAAAGCCTTACTTTCTGCTTTGCACAAGGCGGAAGTTTATGTGAAGCCATCCAAGTGTGAGTCCTTGTGGGAAGAAGTTACCTTTCTGTGTAACTTTTCTTAAAAGATTGTTGCGCCATCCCCCAGGAAGCTCAAGGCAATATTCATGTGGCCCACTCCTACGGCAAAGAAGCAATTGCAGAGCTCCTTGGGCACCATCATCTTTTTTTATTCTCTCCTGATCTCTAGCAGCTGGCCACGCCATTTACTTACTTACTGGGAAGAATGTGCTGTTCCACTGGACGGAGGAGTCCAGCAGGCAATTGATGCCATCAAGGAGGTGTTTTTGGCGCCTCTCATTCTCAGACACGCAGACCCCATCAAGCCATTTATCATAGTGTGCAACGCCTCATCTGCCACTGTGGGGGCGGTATTATTGCAGGTGTATGTTGGTTTGGAACAACTGGTTGCCTATTTTTCCTGCAAGTTTGCTTCATATGAACAGTCCTGAGCCCTTTATGATAAGAAGCTGGCCACCTTGGCATGGTCTTTTACCCAATGGCTGTACCTTCTCCAGGGCGCGCGGCATAAGGTGACTGTGTGGATGGATCATCAGGCTCTGATGTATTCCAGGAAACTGCAAAAGTTGGCTCATTGTCAAGCCCAGATGTGTTGTGGCCTATGTACGTTTGATTTTAAATATAAGTTTATAAAAGGGGAGTTAGATGTTCTTCCTGACTCTTTAAGTTGCAACCCTGCGTTGAGTCTGGCAGAGGTAGATGAGCAGGGAACAACAACAATAATTCACCACCCAGATCTTAGCTATTTCTCCAAGCAAACCTTGGTGGCAGATTGGGCTCTGGATGTGCCTCTGTTATCTAAGGTATTAGCAGGACAAAAGGCTTGCTCAGAGGTTTGGAGTTTTTGGACCAACTGGCACTTTTGACGCATAAGTGGTCCCACAATTCCTTGGTGGAAAGGAGTATTCATTTTTTTCTCAAGGCTGTGGGTGCCATCCAGCTCTACAACAAAGTTATCCCTTCATTCCCTGCAGCAGGTGGTGGGCCCGTGGACCTTTGGTGTCCTTTAGGTTTATTGTTGAGATTCCCAGCTCAAATGGGTTTACTGCCATTATGGTGGTTGTGGACCACTTTACTAAGTTCGCCCTTTTCGTCCCTTGTTCCTCTGCCATCACCTCAAAAGTGACAAGCAGATCTTCATGCCATGTGTTTTAGATATCTGAGTTGCCACAGGAGATCGTGAGTGACTATGGGTCACAGTTTACAGTGCAATTTTGGAATGACCTCCTGAAAATTAGAAGAATATACTATGTCACTCAATTGCACAACATCCTCATTCATACAGACAAATAAATCGGGTTAACCAGATTCTCAAGAAGTATCTTCACAATTATGCCACAGCTGCACAAGACACCTTGGCGGATGACCTTCCACGGGCTCAGTTTGCATATTATATGGTACTCATGCATCCACTAGTTTCTCGCTGAATGAGGCCACACTGGGGTACAACCCTCATTTTTTTGGACTTGTTTCAGCATGAGGCTCTGGATGCAGCCGATCATGCGCAGAACATCCAGAGCATAAGTCTTTGGTTCAGGAACATTTGATTAAGGCCAAAGGTGATTACAATCAGTTTGTGGACTATAAATGTCTACCAGCCCATAATTCATGGTGATGTCCTCTGTCATGTTAGACACGCGGCATCTGTGAATGCAGGGGCCCTTCTAGAAATTTTCAAGCAAGTATCTCAGTCCACATGTGGTTGAGGCAGATTTGGCAATGGGGCTTTTATGGTTGACGCTCCAGGCCCACTGGAAGCAGCACCTCATTGTCCAAGTGTCATAATTGTCCCCATTTAAGGGGAAGATCCCAGCGGAACTGGATTCTATAGTGGTTGAAGGATTAGAGGAGCCTGAGCTGAAGCAATCTTGGCTTCCTGGCGATCTTGCCATTCGTTCTAATATTTTGTGGCATGGAAAGGGTTCTCATGGTATAAGTATATCCAGGTCAGTTCCCAAGACTGTGCCAATTGTCATGAGTTAGTAGATGCCTTTCATACTTCACACCCCAAGGCTCCCCCTCCTCCCCTGAGGTCGCCATGCTCTTAGCTATAAACCCTTTCAAAAATTTACGCATATATGCGTCTAAAAATGAGGGGTATGTAAATCTAAAAACGCATATATGCGTCCAAAAAATGAAATTTATATATTTTTTATCAAAATTTATCAAAATCTATCAAATATTCCTGTTACAGACAAGAACTAAAATGATTACAAAAAGTTTGAACATTGGCTAGGAAATTTTTGCAAAAGTTAAGGGCCAAAAATGAGGAGTTTTTGAAAATCAGTGAAAGGGTTAAGCTTGCAAAGGCCCATAAGAACGTTGCACTCACCCAAGTCCCCAATTATGGTGCTTCCCCTGTATAAAAGGGGAAGAATAATGTAAGTCTGTGGGAGCACCTCTTGTGCCTCAATTTTGCGAAATTTCTGTTTTACACTCAAAAGGGATAAAGACAACAGCTATTCCCCACATAATTTAGGCGATTTGACCCATGTGGTATATGAGAGGTAAGTGATGATGTACTCCCTCAAGGTTGACCATTTTTCATTTTATCTTACCATTCAAGAACTGCTTTAGTGGATCTGAGAGTATATGTGGAGGTGGAAGAAATGAGATGATGCTTCCAGAAGGAAAGTGGCGTTCACCTTATTGGTAATTTAACCAGATTATCTTTTCCAACGTTTTATGATTCCAGTGGATTAGTTGGTAATGATCCTCAATATTGTTTACTAGTATCAATGATTGTAGGCTCCCAAGGGAGGAAGTTTCAAGTTAATATTTAAGTCTAATTTGATGATTCAGACTTCCTTATTGTTAGGAATGATACCTGATAGTTTACCTGCTCAAGGGCAGGATTGCCTAGCCTGAGAAATTGAGTTGAAGGAAGTCCTGACCAATGACATGCCACAGCTGCAGGTCAATTGGTGCAAAGCTATTTCTCAGAAAAAAATGTTAACAATTCTAATAGAGAGCATTAAGGTTCCAAAACACTATATATGTATGCATCATTACCTTAATAAATTGCATTGTTCTTGAAATAATAGCTTTTACTAGTAATTGGGTTTTTATAGTTGACTTAGGACGGAAGTGCTTAGATATTAAAGTGAACAACAATCAAGTGTTAACTGAACTATTATCAGATCAGATTCATGTTTTCTGTTGTCATACAAGGAAATTGTGTTAAATTTAGAAATATCCTCATGAACCTGAGCATATTTACCACTCCAACAAGTAGTGCTCACTACAGGTGGTTCTGGGCCAACGTTGTCCATAAGTTATTAAGTTAAGAAGCAATGAGCAACAAGGGGAGCGGCCAAGTTGAGGTGAAGCATGCTGAACTCCAGAAACTGCAGACGTATAATATATGGGATTGAAATCATCTGTAAAAATTCTGGAGACTATCCACTATCTCATCAAGCATCATAAATATAAAGAAAGAAGTAACAAAGTTACATGCATTAATTATATGATATATTGACTCACAACCAAGCTAAGGTTAAGAGAATCTGGACTGAGTTGTTGGTGTTTGAAGTTACAGCGGTAAATTTTATTTTTCAAAAGAAAGGATAAGAATTAACGGGCTGTATGCCGCAATTGAAGGAATTATGATAAAGCAGGGCTAAGACATGATTCTGGCGCAGTATCAAACAATGGTGTTAATAAAAACCATGGACAATAATACTGACCAAATTGACAGCTGACTAAGGACATGGAGGAACTGCGTCAAAGATACTTTAAAATTGAAGGCGCGGAAGTCTGGCAACAAGAAGTGGGAAAAAGAATCTCAGACTACTTATCCACATTAGAAGGAGACACTGAATGTGGCCCTAAAGCTCTAAATGCATATTTGTTTTGATTAAGAAGAGCTCCCTGTCTGAGGATGATAGCTCCATTGAATCTAGTCAAGGCGCCTATGAAAGGGGAAGAAAACCTTAGTGCTTGCCCTGTATGGCGCTCTTCCTCATCTGTGAAAACTGTCAGATGACAATAAAAAGTTGGTAGCAAACCCCCTGAGACTCTGGAATTTTGGACGACTCCTAAATTTTTCAGAGTTTCAATAGAATAATATAGTAGCATTCTTCAAGTTGTTCAATATAGCTATGGTGGGGCGCAGGGATCATCAGAAGGCGGTCACCATTGTAAACTGCCTTGACACCATCAGCAAGGGTATCATTCTGTCCCATCTAGTTGCCAACAAAATAATCTTATGCAGAAGCAAAGGTGGCGATTGTAGGGGAATTTGGCAATCTGGAGCACCGCAACAGCTGTAAGCAGGAGTTCCTCTGCATTTTCCCTAAGTGATAAATCTATTGAAAGCCTTCATTAGTCATCTCTACCAGGAAGCATAAATCCTTATAGTTGTGGGAGTGTTGACCAATTTTGATGCTCAGACTGCCATAAAGTCAGTGATGCAGGGACACAAAGAGCTCAATTGGGTGATGATCCCCACGCCAAATGCAGATCAAAAACATCTCAAATAGTCAAATTTTTGCATGTTTGTGGGGCCACCTTTAATTCCCTCAACAAGAGTTTTCACAACGCTAACCTGCTCCTATGAGTTATGGGGGAAACTGTCAAGAGAGTGTCAGTAACTCTCTCATTCCCAGCAAGGTGATGTGGGATGCAAACCCACACTGCTAGGGAACTAGCCATTAGGAGAATGGTAAATAAGGCACCTCGAATGTTGCCTGTGCAAAAGGGACCCAAGTCAAGGGTGTAGAGCGCGACATATAGTACCAGGTAAGTGAGAAACAGCACAGCTTGAGTGAACCCCAGAGGGGAGTTCATAATCAAGTGTAACTTGGTGCCAGTAGGTTTGGGTGCCTCGATCTGGAGGGGACCTGAGCGGCCCAAGGGAGCACCTATAATTTTGGTAAATTGTGATAGGAGGTAGTGGCCCACATAGTTGGAGAACTCCTCGAAGAGGTCCCGCCACCAAGTTCGCTTAAGGAACCATAAGTAAAATGTAAAGTAATGGATAAATTTATTTAAAAAAGTTGACCAATGAGGAATGTAGGTTGTAGGTTGCAAAAAACATATTTAAATTGGGACGGGGAAATTAGGGTTCTGCGGCAGCATGCCAAAGCCTTGACGCTCCAATAAACAAATGCTTCCATCCATTTTTGTAAAATACACCAAAAGTGCCTTCACTTGAGTGATTGATTGAAGCTGTATTTTACTCAAGCTCATGATTTTATAACTTTAACGGGATCTGAACCCTTATTCTCCAATTAACCGAATTGAACCATCTTTGTTCATCACGTAGATCGTTCATTTCAGTGCCTGGGCCGAGATAAAGGGCTGGGTGTTTTGCACCCTATTAGTACCAATCTGGGCATATTTTCTTGCACCCAGCGTTGGTCTAAGGTGTGTTTCAGGTCAGGAAAAGCCTGAAGTTTCACCTTCTGGGCCTCCTGTCGCCCATCCTTATCTTTGGCATTAATTCTCACTATTAAGTCATCCAAACATGACATTACCCTCTCCTCCTTCTTGGGTTCCACCCCCTCCAGGGGCGTTCACTAAGAAGTTTTCATGTGCTGGTGGCAACTTCATAGCAGCAATGGCTGGCTTTGGCTTAGATCCTGCAGCCTCAGGGAAATGTTTATGGAATGATTTGATCAGGTCTTGGGCATGTACACAATCCCGTGCTGGCACCCAACTGATATCAGCTGCATTAAACCCCTTCCAGGATACCAGGTACTTGAGACGTCGCTTAACCTGGTGGGAGGCAACTATTTCCTCCACTTCCCATTCTGGCGCCCCGTCCACAAAATAAGCCTCGAGAGTTGCAGGTTAGGGGCCCTCAAACAATGTCAGTTTGCTCTCATGAAAGATGGAGAAGATCTGAAATGTGGAGGAAAGACTTAACTAGTATGAGGAATGACCCACCTTTCTAACTACTCAGTATGGACCAATCCTCTTTGGACCCAGCTTTTTGCATGGCTGCTTGATAAGAATGTTGCGAGCATCAAGCATCATGAGATCCCCTTCCTTGTACGCTGGACCCACTCGACGCTTTCCATCAGCATTCTCCTTATAAACTAGCATAGCCGCCTCCAAACTCGTGGACACCCCCTGATGGACCTTCTTGATGGTCTTAGCAAAGTCCACCACCGCTTCTACTTTGGAACCACAGATGGGCTCCATGTTAAAAGCATGGTTAAAGCCATGGTTGGAAAAAAGGGTAACCACTGATCAATGAATACAAAGTGTTGGTGTAGCTAAAATGGGCCATGGGAAGGCGAGGAACCCAATCTGAATGGTCTGCGGTGGTGTAACAACGCAGAAATTGTTCTAAGCACTGGTTCACTCTCTCGGTCTGCCCATCTGATTGGGGGTTATAGGCAGTCAAACGGCAGGGGCAAATCTGAAGAGTTTTACACAACTCTTCCCAAAAGATGGAGGTGAACTGGGGTCCCCGGTCACTAATGATTACTTGAGGAACCCCATGGAGTGCAAATACATGGGCGACGAAGAGCCTGGCTATTTCAGAAGCCGTTATGGTCATCCTTCAAGGGATAAAGTGGGCGAATTTTATAAAGCAGTCCACCACCACCATGATGGCATCATACCCACCTGAAACGGGTAACTCCACAATGGAATCCACTGATAGGGAAGTCCAGGGCCCTTCAGCCTTTTGGACTGGTACCAGCAACCCTGCCAAAGGTTGCCGATTGGGTTTCATTTGATTGCAGATCAGGCACTCTTTACAATACCACCCCACCTGAGAAGGCAAGCCCTTCCAATTGTAAGTGCGTCGTATCAACTTCAGGGTCTTTGCTTTCCCAGGATGATCAAAGGTGATTCCATTATGATGATCCCGGATGATTTTCAGGCACATTGGTACAGCAGGAACCCATAAGCGCCCTTGAAACCATACCATCTCATCCTTCATGTGATAGCCCCTGGATAAGTCCTCCTGATTCAGGGCACTCTTAGCGAGAACAACAGTGTATTTAGCTGATAACAGCTGAGAAAGAACTACCTTTCTGAACATACTATATTCTGCTGCATTTTTAGAGGTGTGAGTGCTGGCGTATGGACCATGGAATCAGGAAGGTGAGGAAGAATCATATTTGGTGGAATCATCAACTAGGTGTTGTGAATTTCTACCTCCTTTGGATTGAGAGCCAAAGCAGGGTTGCGGCTTAAAGCATCCGTCAAACCATTCTCCTTTCCCTTGGTGAACTCATAGGAAAATGCAAATTGGGCAAGTGTCTCATGCCAAAGGGTCTGACGTGGTGTTAGGACATGAGGAGCGCGGTAGTACAACAGGGCTCGGTGGTCAGTGCATACCCAGAATGGTTGGGAGGAGCCACGTGTGTGGTGACGCCAATAAACCAGCGCCTACACCACTGCTAATAACTCATTGTCTTAAATGGCGTAGTTTAACTCAGGCAGAGACATTTTTCTAGAAAAATATCCCACTGGATGCTCAATCCCATCTTCACCCACCTGTAACAAGGCAGTCGCAATGGCAAAGTTGGAAGCATCAGATGATACAATGTACTCCTTTGCAGGGTCAACATGGCGAAGGATGGATGTGGATAACAGGGTGCACTTCACCGCTTGGAAAGCATCCTCTAAAACAGGGGACCAATGAAGCACCTTGGCACCGCTGGCCTTATATAAGGGTGCTGCCACCTCAGAGAGATTAAGTGTGAACTTCTTGAGGAACGTACACGTCCCCAAAAAGCTCCTCAATTCCTTGACTGAGGTGGGGGTGGGCCACTCACGAATCGCCTTCTCCTTATCTGGAGTTATCATATGTCCTTGGTCAAACACGAAGTTGCCCAGAAAAGTGACCTGGGACTTGAATAATTCGCATTTACTAATCTTGAGGGCAAGGCGAGTGGCCCTTAATCTCTCCACCACTTGTCAAAGGTGTACTGTATGGAACTCCTGATCAGGGTAAAACACCAGGATATCATCCATGTAGGCAACCGCGCATACCCCCAACAAGTCCCCCAATGCAGCATCGATACTGCGTTGAAAGATGGCAGGGGCATTCTTAAGCCCAAAGGGCATGACCCAGAACTGGAAAATTCTTTTTCTGGTGCAGAAGCGGTTAACCACTCCTGGCCCTTCTTTATCCAGATTTGGTTGAACGCATTGAGGCAATCTAACTTGGAGAAAACTTTTGCCTTTTCTACATAACGCGCAAACTGGGAATCTAAAGGGATGGGATGAAAGTCGGGTTCAGTCACATTGTTTAAATTTCCATAACTGACACAAGGGCGTAATGTTCCATAAGCCTTCTCCACAAAGAGAAGTGGGGAGCAGACAGGGGAGGTACGCTGAAAGATGGCACCTTTGGCCAACTGCTCCTTCACCCACACATCTAAAGTTTCTTCCTCCCAGACAGTCAATGGGTAAATGGGGAAGATATATGCACCAGATCCACAGTGAGTTTAAACTCACAATCAAACTCGGAATGATCTGGTAGTGTACTAGCTGAAGCTGAATCAAAAGAAGATGCTAAATCTTATAAACATGAAGGTAAGGAGAGCTCCACGGAGGGCTCCAGCAAAGGGGCCAGAGAAAGGGTATGAATACTTGGCCAATGGGGCAGGGTGCCCTGAAAGTGGGCATCAGCCAAAGGAACAATCAATTGGTGACCATTCATCAAGGACAGAGATAGGGTGTTTTCTTTCAAATTAGTCCTGACGTCAAACTTTCTCCACCATTCTACACCCAAAATAATGGGGTACAATAGGTCCTTGATAGCTTGGAAGTGGTCAGACAGAAGATAGGAGCCCGCCTGGTAGTCCACTAACCCCCTGATTGTCAGCGTGGGGATACCCTGAGAAGCCCCTCCTCTAACCATACCACCTGGCGTGTAGCTCAACTCAAGGTAATCAGCAAGGTTTGGTCCATAAAATTCTCAGTGGCACCAGTACCCACTAAAATAGTTGTTCTAAATTTCTCTAAAGTGGAAGAAAGGGTAGCAGCCAATAAAAAGTATCCAGAATGGGATTTATTTAAAGCAGAAAATGCCACCACCTCACCTAAAAATTCTTCTGGCTTGAGCAAGCCATAAGGGTATGTTTTGGAATCATAGAAGGGGGAAGGATAGTGGGCCACTCTTACTACTGAGGCCACATATCCCTCCCCATTCTCTGCAGGTGCATAAACTTTATCATATTTAGACCAAATCTGTCTTCCCCTCCTGAGAGCCCCAGATCATGGTAGGGGTAAGATGAGGGTTCTCAGGGGTAATCTGATATACAGGAATTGGGTCCTCATCCAAGCCGTAAGAGCTAATAAATGGCTCATTTTGGGATATGCCATTTGCATGATAAAACGCGTGTCCTGGTTCCAATGACCCCATACCTGCTATGAGGGTCAGGAGTGCATTGTTATCCTGGGCCATCACCCCCAAGCCCAAAGTCAATGCTTTGACTTGCCCCAAGGGAACGCAGCGTGAAGGGAACACATTAACCTTGTTCCATTTTTGGATAAATTTGGATCTAGACTCACCCGAATCCTCAGCTCCCATCAAAACAGAAATGGAAGTGGAGGGAAGCACTTCACAATTCAAGGAAATATTACTATTTGCACATGCGGTATTTATAGGGGCAGTCATGGGTGACATCATCTCGGCGGAATCATCTGAAACCATTGATTTAATCTTGGGGCTAGATCCTTGGTCAGCTTCATATGCTGAAGAACTTAAAGGTTTAGAAGGATAAGATTCCCCAATTTTGGGAGCTGCGTGCGACTTTTCAGCTTCCATATTTATAGGGTTTGATCTGGGTGAACCCATGATGGCCAAATTACCTTGCCCCTTCTGGGTTGGGGCGGGGAAACTACCCCAAAGGGTTTCAACAAAATGATCGAAGTTGGAAGGGGGTGACTGCCAAATCAGGGAGTTTTGCATCAATATGTCCAAGGTTGAACGGAGAAATGACGTTTTAACCTCACCAGGCAATGGCAAAGCCTGGGATTTTTCACAGAATTCATTTAAATATGCTTTTATCAGCTGACCCACTTGACGCAGTGAAAAGAACTCATAGAAGGAATGGAGGGATGCTCCATCAGGACGACTCTACTCTAAGACCTGTACCAAGCCCTCCACTAATCGCCACAAGAGCGGCTGAGTGCAAAAATATCACAAACACCCAGTCAGCCGCTTCTGGAGTCAACTGGGACAATAAATCCACTCCATGCGGAAATGGACATGAACTTGACAAATTATTATTACCTAAAGAAGGTTTTGGCTCAAGGGAAGCCAAGTCCTGTTGAATTTCTGAGTAAATCTCAGGAGAAAGGCGGGAAATCGTAACAACAGGAATGTGAAAAGTCTGAGACCACCAGTTATGAGCAGGAAGGGTGGGAACTTCCCAATTGGTAGTGGCCAGAATAATGCTGAGATGCACCAAAACTAAACCAAATGAGAAAACTGGTGAGCACCATTGTGGCAGTGACAAACGGCCAGCGCACCCAGTTTAATAATAACAAAAGTCCCACATGGATAATTCTCATGCACGTATAATAAAAAGGTTGGTCGACTAATGTCAAGAGAGTGTCTGTAACTCTCTCGTTCCCAGCAAGGTGATGTGGGATGCAAACCCACACTGCTAGGGAACTAGCCGTACAGAGAATGGGAAAGAAGGCCTCTCAAATGGGGCCTGTGCCAAAGGAACCCAAGGAAAGGGTGTAGAGCATGGTATATAGTATCAGGTAATAGAGAAACAGCACAGCTTGAGTGGATCCCAGAGGGGAGTCCATAATCAAGTGTAACTCTGTGCTCGTAGTCTTTGGTGCCTTGATCTGGAGGGGACCTGAGCATCCCAAGGGAGCACCTGGGATTTTGGTAAATTGTGCTAGGATGTAGTATCCGACATAGTTGGAGACCTCCTCGAAGAGGTCCAACACCAAGTTCACCCATGGAACCATAAGTAAAATGTAAACTTAATGGATAGATTTATTTAAAAAAGTTGACCAACAAGGAAGGTTGGTCGCAAAAGATGTATTTAAAGTGGGTTGGGGAAATTAGGGTTCTGCGGCAGCATGCCCAAGCCTTGACGCTCCAATAAACAAATGCTTCCATCCGTTTTTGTAAAAGACACAGAAAGTGCTTTCACTTGAGTGATCAATTGAAGCTGTATTTACCCAAGCTCATGATTTCCTAACTCAAACGGGATTTGAACCCTTGTTTTCCAATTAACTGAATTGAACCATCTTTGTTCATTATGTAGATCATTCATTTCAGTGCCTGGGCTGAGATAATGGGTTGGGCATTTTGCACCCCATTAGTACCAACCTGGGCATGTTTTGCTTTCACCCAGCGTTGGTCTAAGGTGTGTTTCAGATCAGGAAGAGCCTGAAGTTTCACCTTCTGGGCCTCCTGTCACCCATCCTTATCTTTGGCATTAATTCCCACTATTGAGTCATCCAACCATGACAAGTGGGTTGAGGCCATCTCAGTTCCTGTAACTACCACTAAAGCCACCACCTTGCTTCTGTTTCACTCCATTTTCACTCAACATGGGTGCCCCAGAGTTCTGCTCTTGGAAAATGAATAACTTTACCTCCCCAGTTGTCTAAGAGCTGACTACAGTGTTTAATACTAACTTTAAGTCCATATGACCTTCCCCTCCATCTGGATTGTGATCAATATCCATATAGAAGCAGGAAGGGGCTTAAGCCTCTAATAGAGCATCTCTCTCAGATTTTTGATCTAACTCATGTGGTTAAAGAGTGGCGGGTTACTGCTTTGGCTCAAAAACCTCTCTCTGCCCCCATTTACTCTTCTTATCTGTAAAAAAATGATTGAAGGGGTGTGTAGAGAGGTGCTTCAATTCAGGGATTTCCAGAAGGACCCTCAGGCTCACCCCAAGTGTGTCCAGATCGTCAATGATGTCCAAGAATCACCCCACCTCAACCAACTCTCTATATATGCCCAAATTCACCTAATAAGTCAGATCAGATTTTTATTAATGGTTCAGATTATAGATTGAACCCACAGATTGTGAAATTTATGATAAAAACTCATACAATTTATATATTTAGAGGTTGGGTCTTAGTGGAACTGGTGTTGATGAGTCACTTGTTTGGCAAAATTTGTTTAAGTTTGGCAAATTCCGCTTGATTTATGCTCAATCTGGTGAACAGGCAGCCAAAACTTTTCTTGACGCCATATGAGACCTCTAATACCTTCTCCCAACTCTATTTCAAGAAGCCTAGGATGATGTTTAGGGCATTTAGCAAGTTGCTTAGTCATTACAAACTTCTAAGCTTCCTTCCCCCTTCTACTATATAGGCAACCTACAGGGTAAGCTGCTAATTCATTCTTTAGCTTCCCTCCCAATAAATTTACTTAATAAGCGGTAAATTTGTGATGAACCCTTTGTTATGGAATTCATCTCCACGCTGCCTCGTTCATTTTTGCCAAAATCCTCCAGCGATTCAATCCACTATGCGCAAAATAATTTTGGAACTTGCTGAGTGGGTGTCCCAATCCATGGTTCCTTTGTCACTCCCCACCCTCTGCAAGATAGTAGATGCCTACATCTATGATATGATTGCTGATGCATCATGTATGTCATGGAGGCCATTATCCACCTTTTTTTAGCTTGATCCGCCTCATTTTGGGCACAATCCACACCATTTTGTTGCAATCCATACCATATCTAATAAAACAATCTGCCCTAATTAACATACTAAACAGTCATGACCCTTGGAGGAGTTGTCACCCTCTCTGCCTCTTCCACCCTTGGGGGTTGCCCCAGTAAGACCCACAGTTGCCCCCACTGCAGCCTTCTGGCTTGTTGTAGGGGACTTTGGTATGTTGTTTAAACAGATTGTCCCTCAATTAATTTTTAGGGAACCCTATTTAAAAGTCATTAGAGCAGCTGAGCCTCTGGTATTCTGTACCATCAACTGGGCACCATCAAACCCCAAAAGATGGACAGCCTTCTTTAAATTAGCTTTATCCCTGAAACTAAGCAGCACTTTACTGCACCATATAACCCTTCTATTAATGGTGTAGTGAAGTGTGCAAACAGCAACTTAGTTTCTATCCTCTGCAAGGTGGCAGCCATAAACCCCATGTGATGGAATCATTACCTGTCATCCATTTTATTAGCCTATCAGATCAGCTACCACTGAGTGATTAAAATATCCCCTTTTCAGGCCCTCTACAGTAGAGTTCCCCAACTGCTCAGTAGCATCCAGCCTTTATTAGACTACACCTCTCCCAACGCTGCGAGTTGACTATGAGGGTACTAGCCAATGAAATAATCAGGCTACAAGCGCTTGCCACCCAAGAGATCAACTCAACCACCATCAGGGAGGCTATGCAATTTAACACCAAACATCTAGCTCTCCCTTGTTTGATATTGATGAACTTGTGCTATATTACCATCATCACCCTGGTGGGCATCCCAATAAGTTAGACGCCTCCTGGTCAGGACCTTATTGCATACTATATAAGGCTGGCTCTGAATACTCTATTGAGGATGTCGTTCAAAGCACCAATGTTAACTGCGTTCATGCTAGGTTCCTGCACCCTTATGTCCCCCTCTGCCAGGATCGTGGGGGCAAAATTGGTATTTGTACTAAAGAACAGCTCAAATTTATCTGCGGATCGGGCTGATAAACCATTCAACCATACGCATCTGGGATCAAGCCTTCCAGAATCAAATGGATTGTTACCAAATGAGCCTTTGTCTTTAAACAGGCAAGGATTAATAGAGATTTAGGAATCATGGGATGATGCTCCATCTCGATATCAGAGGCTGCTATCCAGCTACCCTCACACAATGGAGGGACAACAATCCTAAAGACAATCAAAGGAAGTGGTGCAGCTCGACTCCTGTACTGGACGAGAAGATCCTGAACAAAGAGGACTTGAGCACCCTATCCGCTACAGGATACCTAGCCGCCCTATAATTATCAAGAGCTTTAACAAATAATAATTGTTATATATTTTTCTAGTATTTTATAGTTATTTTAACCTCGTC
This sequence comes from Massospora cicadina, assembly GCA_022478985.1. NCBI lineage: Eukaryota > Fungi > Entomophthoromycota > Entomophthoromycetes > Entomophthorales > Entomophthoraceae > Massospora > Massospora cicadina. Next base: position 106,461 of record JAKSZP010002753.1, read on the forward strand.
GCATAGTTACAATAAACAGTATTATAACCCAGGCTAGTGCACAATAATCTGGACCCCGAAGAAGCAAAAGTGCTACACCATCGCCTCTCTCCAACCATTCCGATCAGCAAAGCCATCCCGAAGACAACTCACGACGTCCGTTCCCTACTACTCCGGGCACCCGCAAATTTTAATATTTGGCTTTTCCTTGGTGAAAACCCGAAAAATAGGTTGATCTTAGATTACCAGTCCGTGAAGCGCTCTTTGGTAAGTATACATTAGAGCTCCAAGTTAGATGCATAACCTGTTTAATTAAAGATTAAGATGGCTTACTAATATTGGTGTCGAAAAATTGGGTTGTAGAAATTTTCAGTAGCTTGTCTTTTCCAGGGGTTTCCGGTCTTTATCGATGCAAGTTGCAGATATCACGCGATTTACGATAGGCTTGTTTAGCACGCCTAGACGATTCTTTTTACCAACCACCATATGCAACCCGTACTACCTCGCTGCTCTACCGAAGACTAAATACACTTAGCGTTTATATCTTTGAATTGGGTTAAAATCGTGACATGTAAACACGAAAAATATCGCTGAGTAGCTTTGACTCAAGGTCAGCTCAACTCACACGTCTTATATGCTTGCAATGGCTGCTATTAAAACATTGCCTCGTAACCATCTGGTATTTAAAAAAGCATTCCCTCACAAAAGTGTTTTCAATTAAAAAACAAAGGCAACTACACTTTAAAGCTTAACATTTCTAACCAAAACCATAAATTGCTTAGTTAACAAAAACAACGATAGACATATCAAGGATAGAAAGTCATTGAGCCTCTTATTCGAGAAGCATAATACAGGTGACGGCAATGAAATATAAACCTTAATGTGGCAAAGCAATTAAGACCAGCCTCGAGCTTCACAGATAAAATTGTAGGATTAAAAATTAAATTACAACCTCTATAGAGGATTAGGCGGAGCGTGAATCTATGTAAAAGTGTCGGATTAGTGCCACATTCTAGTGGCGACTAAACGACATGAGCTCATAAAGCGCTGACCCTTAGTCCAGAGACCACCGGTTATTGACTTTTAGATTCGTACGATCCTCGGAAACCGTTCGGGTGGACGCGTCATCGTTTACTATAAGCCAGATAAGTAACTATAATGAGATAGGATCGTACTTAAACTCTTGAGCCCTTTACCAAAGTTTTTGTAACAAAGAAAAAGACCCTATGATTGTCGACTAAGAAGCGAGATTAAGTTTAGCATAGCAAGCTAGTGGAGCACTAAAGAGAAACAAAAGTTGACTTACTATGGAAACAAAAATGCATAAGCAAGTGAAGACAGTTAAAAAGATCCGCGACGATGCAAACCGGTCCCTGCTGCATATCGGAGGATTACAGGGGGCGTTGATCACAAAAAGTTTCGATACAAAGTAGCAAAGTACACCAAAGCAGCCCAGCGCAAAAAGTACGATCCCCCTGCTGCTTTCAGTCTTCACCTAAAAAGTGCAATATTTAATACGGATGCCGAGGCAGAGAGTAGACTTACAGACCAGAAAGCCAAAATCGACATAACGACGCAGATAATGATCGATAGTGTTAAGTGAATCACAAATGTCTCTTTGATCCCAGAATCAGGATATATCACTAGCAAAATGTACTGTGTCGAGAAGGATATGAATAGGAGGATATCAAATTTCATAACCATCACAAAGATGTGGTAGATTGTAAAACGACCTAAAGAAGTTATGATAAAAGTATAGGACCATTACGTCGCATTTGAAGGTCGGCACCAATCCGCTTGTAAATACTCCAACCATATTCTTGATACAGCTTGTAAGCAATGAAGGCAAAGGAGGTGGCGAATATGATGAGAATAATTATTATACTGATTTCCAAAGAGGATGTTGTTACACGAAATGTCAAAAGTCAATTGTAATACTCAGCAACTCTGCTAAAGAAAGCGTTGGCATTGTAGTTTTGGCTAAGTTGAACACAGGCGTACAGAAGCAGCAGGAAATTAAACCCCGCAAGCACGAGAATTTGGATGGTGTTTTGATTACGTGCCTAGATAAAGGATTAAGAACATAAAGGTTGCTGCTCAGCTTACTGCATCGAAGCATAGGGCAAACTGAAAAAACTGAGCAAAGAAGAAAAGACCAAAATAGACAGGAAGAGCATCAAGATTGGCTAAACACCTTTCAACTCTATCCAAATACATAAACTGGGTGCTGTTTTCTGAGGCAGAGGGTAGCCTGGGCAGCTCAGCGATGAGTTTGGAAATAATTTGACGATCGGAAAGCACACCCCTAAAAACTGCAGCTTCTAGAGTACAGATAAAGAATATTTGGAGTAAAGACGCAACTAGAGATAGCTGCACCCAACTTGACAGGGAACGCTAATAACAAGGTCAAAAGAAGGAAGGGGTCGATAATATACCAGATTACGATAAAAAGATTGCAACCCCATATTCCAACATCAGGCACCCAAAGTATTGAGAAACAAAGTGGAGCGAAAGCGGACGGATGAAGCGGCAAAAAGGTTGGCTTAAGGGAACTGAGGCAGGTTCACCTAGTGCTAAAAAAGGAACAGAGGCAGGAAGGTCCAGCGTAAATAAAACGTTCTCGTCTAAGGTTCGTTTCGATAGATCATTCAAGCGTTGGCCATCCAATTAAATTCATAACTAAAGCAGCTAAACTTCAATCCGCCAGTCCTCCTGCGGACTGTGCTGTTGGTTGGCCTACTTCACGCCTTTACGGCGGACATATTTCTCAAATACAGGCTGATTGGTTAAATAATATCAACCTTCAGTTATGGCTCATGCATGGATCGCTTTGCGGTACAACATTGAACTGTTCCCACCTAATAATTAGCCCAAGTTTCTAGCCAAAGCGCAGCCAATAAAGCAAGTCACTATCCAATTTCCAATTTTGGGTTGCGAAATTAAATAATTTAGTACAAACAAATTGGAATTTAGCTAATTGCAGTTCAATTAATTCGAATTTCTGGACTGCCAACTGGGCTCCGATGATGTTTTTAATTATTATCGATAGATTTCAGGATATTCAATATAAATTGAAGCTTATTGACCCAGGGGTACTAAGTTGAAAGTACAAATTTTATACCCTTAAAAAGAAATCTGCGAGACAAGCAATTCATTTGCCTATCTTTCAAGATTTAATTAAGTTTGACTTAGTTGGTTCCCAAGTAGTTATAGATGTGTAGATATTCTGTGAAAATTGTCTGCGCATCAAAGCTTATAGTCCAATTAATGGTAGATACATCTGAACCACACTAATTGTTTTAACTTGTTAAAAATAGTATATGCGAGGTTCCAACAATGATTACATTTTCAATAATTTTACTTCTATGTTATTTTAGTTTTGTAATTTATACTCACTTTACCCTCTTAAATTCAGGCGTCGGAATTCTTAAAATACACCTAAGCTACAGCTCAATTTTAGATCGATGTAAGAATTTTAGACAGCCTTCAGGCTAGGCTGGATATATCCGGTTCAAAGAGTTCCACCCTTTTGTGCTCCCTCTACAAAGTATTGGAGACTTGGAACATATTCTATTTGGTAAATAGCAGCTGATCTCTCAAACCCTAGTAAAGGCCTCAGAATTATTTTAGGTCTTCTGTTATAATCACCAATTTAGCAGAATCCTATCTTTAAAATCGGACCAATTTATAAACATGGTTATTTATTTTAAAATTAATTCCAGAAGGAAAAGTAGAAGCATTGTTAGAGATGGTGTCTGTAAAAGAAACAATACTAGGTAAATAAATCAAGAAACCTAGATATTAGGCCTAGGTACAACTAAAGGTCTTAAAGGGATATAAGAGATGGATGACAAAATGTAGTAGTCAAGCATATTAGAGTATGCTTATGATATATCTAGTTGATATATCCTGTACTAATAGATTTATTAGTACTACCCATTGGTTCCAAAAACTTGATAATTTAAGCGAGTTTTGGTTGCAAATAATTCAGAATTCATGCCCAAAATCAGAATATTTAATTAATAATAATAATCCATATTTTCCATGGAGCAGATTATATAGAGTACAGGTAACCAAACTTTTGGCAAGCAACAAGTCTTGTTATAATTTGTTACTCTACTTTTCAGGAAGCATGATTTACAGCTCCCCAAATTTTATGAATTCTGGGGATATATATTCTTTTTATAATTTTTCAATAAAAAATATATATTTACAATATTATATAAAATTTACTAGAATATAAAGTAATAAGTTAATCGCTTTAGAAAAACTTTGAACAAAAAGCATAAGACTTACATTGATTAAATCTCATCATAAAGCATATCTTCTAAGTACTCTTGTATTATATGGTGTGTTGACCTGACTCAGATCTTTATATTACTAATCCTATTCACCTCAATTATTGCCTTGTTTATTGAGTGTGTACACACATTATTTATATTAAACATGTGCATATGAGACTTTTACTACACAGTTGCAACCACTGTAGTTTGTAAGCGTGTGCAGAAAGTATCATCTTTCTGACTCCATAAGTTTCAGGATTGGGATCATGAACAATTTTCTCAGTTCTTCTGGACTGAAAGTTCACTGTCCTAATTTTTTAGTTATTTAAATTTGATTAGCTTCAATTTTGATTAATTTTTGGTTCAATTTTATTTAATTTGATTTTATTCAAAATGGAATATTTATTTGATTTAATCTGATTCAATTTGATTTTGATTAATTTGACCCATCATCTGTTTTTATGAATTAAACCATTTTATAGTTGCATTAAAGGTTATCCTATGCACCTTTAGGGCCATATGAACTCTAAAAACTTAATTGCATTGTGCAGTACCCTAAATGCACCAATTAATTACCTTAATCTCTAATTAATTGATTTAATCTTCCTCAATTATCATAATATTAATAAATCAGGCTAGCTAATAGCAATCTTAAGCTAGCAAAAAGGAGTTCATTGCAACATGGCCTTCATTGTCTGAAATCTCTGCTATAATTATTTAGAAACTTGTACTTTTATGTAATTATTTCTTCCCAGTGTTATGGTAAATGTGATGCCAACTGCTCAGGCCTATATGCCACATCCAAACCAGAACCCTTTGTTAAACCTCTTATTGAAAACTTTTCCGTGGGGAGAACCTTTCACTAAGCCTGTAAGTCTCAAGGTGGCAACTCTAAAGCTGGATCAGGAAGTTTTCCCTTTTGAAAAGTGAATCAGCAACCTTAAGCTCTCCTACTACGCTCTGAGGGGGATCTTACTCATACTGCAGATGAGCTCTGGGTCTGCACCCCCTGCAAATGCCAAGGTTGCCATTCCCCACACCAGCCCTGCTCCTAATTCAGAGTTAACTCAAGAAGATTTCTCTCATGTGTCAAGAGAATTCTTGACTTTGGGAGCAGAGATACTGGGCCTGGCCACTAAACCCCCATGCCAACCAAGCTCCAAGTTGCCACAAGCCAAAGAGTCACTTGTCACTGAGTCTAATTTCACTTGTCAAGAGCGCCTTCCCCCAAAATGATTCTGTGGAAGATTTGGTTGTCAAAGCAAGGGAAAGGTAAGTACTAAGCCTTAACAGCCACTCCTGGCCTCACCTCTCCCAACTGCCATCAACCCCAATCTGCAACCAATTGAACTTATTAGTTGCAGCTTGTGGTCCACCTCTGGGCCTGTTCTCAGCGCTGATCCTCACTTTTTGTGGCTTGGCTCCGTTTTGGGCTCAAACCCATTATTGTAAAAAGTTGGGCTTATCCCAAACCATTTCTGTTTTTGGGCTGTTCACTTCAGAATTGAAATTCCAAGTCGCTCATCCTAATTTTCATTAACTTTTTATTTTTATATTAAACTTGAGTTGAAACAACTATTGCGGCCTTTTCTCAAGGCAACTAACCCTAATTTGGGCCAAGGAAAATAATTTTACTGCCCAAAAATACAAAAAGGTTTGACAGCTGGTGGGGCCAATGCTGGACGATTTATAAGTTTACCAAATATGAATCAAAATTTATCCTCTAAATAAAATTTAAAATTTAATTCATTCCTTGATTTCCAAAAATATCTACTACAGTGGGCTCCCCTAACTTAGCCTCCCCTCCTAGTGGCCTACTGATTTCCTCCTGGTCCCAAGTATTAACCTTGTCTGCAGCTCTGATAGCACCACCACTTGGGGTTATCATGCCTTTCACGCCATGTAGACTACCCTCCTTCCTGAGGTTTTTGCTCTATGCTAAAACGGCCAAAGGCCCACAACGGCTATACCAGAGATATAGTTGACCTCTCAGCCCCCTTTTTCACCTGGAGCTTCCCAAGCTAGACCTGCGGTTGCCCTCACAACTAATTTTAGTTTGTTTTTGGGGCCTTTGGTATTTTTTTGAATGTGTTTTCCCCTAACCTTTCATATATATCCTCAATTAACAGAGTCATTCAAATGGCTGTGCCCTGGCATTCTGTATGATGTCATGGTTCATTGAGAATCTGAATCTGCAGCCCTGTCTGACATTTCTTAGCTGATTTGCTGACATAATTAACCAGCCATTGACCTCTGCAGCTTCCACCTCAGCCCATAATCTAGGTGATGCAGTTGCCTTTACATTTGCTCTCACCCTCAAGCCCTTGAAAAGGCTATTTTCATCCTCTTATACATTGGTGCACTACTACATATCTGTCATCAAGTCCTTATTGCATGGACTATTGAGTCCACCCCTCTGTAAGGAGAGTGTCTATAACTCACCTGTTCCCAGCATGATAGTGCACGGTGCACAAGGCCAACTTCAGGGAACTTGCCGTTAGGGCCAAAGTCATTAGAGCCCAGCATAGAGTGCTGGAGCAATAACAGCTTAGGCATAGAAAGGTGAGTTTTACGATAAAACCACCATAAAAAGTGACACAGTACACATATCAAAGGGGCTAAGCGACCCAGGTTGGAGGGAACCTGGGTGGATGGAACAGTGCATGATGTGAGAGCTGCAGTGTACTTGCAATGGCAAGGGTAATAGAGCACAAGACCTCCTTGAAGAGGTTTGTGCACAGGAGCATTCAGAATATCATAAATTGTAAAATAATGTAAACAGGAAAATGTTTATTTGGAAAGTTGACCAACAAGGAATGTTGGTTGAAGAAAACGCATTTAAGCTCAGATGGGGGAATATGGGATGTGCAGCAGTGGACCCAAGCACTGACCCACCAGTAGGGCAACGCTTCCATCTGAATTAATTAAATAGGCCGAAAATGACTTCACTCTAGTTATCAATTGAAGTTGGATTTGACAAAAACGCGTTGTTTCACAAGTGGAACAGGTTTCAAAACCACGTTCCTCAATGAACTGAACAGAACCATCTGCGTTAATTCTATACACTGGCCAAGTTAACGGCTGGGCCATTGTGAGAGGCTGTACATTTGGCACACCACTAGTCCCAACCTGGGCATATTTTGCCCAAACCCAGCGTTGGTATAGGGTGTTCCTCAGGTCAGGGAGGGCCTGTAGCTTCACCCTCTGGGTCTCCTGGCGCCCAGCCTTATCTTTGGGGTTGGTCCCCACTATTATGTCATGTGCACATGACATTACCCTCTCCTCCCAATGAAGCTCAACCCTTCCCCTCTTTTAGGGGCTTGCACAAGGGAAAAGTTCTTGTGGGCAGGGGCCAACTTCATGGCGGCAATGTTAAGTTTAGGTTGAGATCCAGCATCCTGGGGAAAACGCTTGTGAAAGGCGGCAATCAGATCTTGGGCATGAACACAGTCACGCGGTGGAACCCAACTGTTTTCTGCAGCGTCAAAGCCCTTCCAGGATACCAGGTACTCCAGGCTTCTTTTAACATGGCGGGAGGCCACAATTTCTTTCACCTCCCACTCTGGCGCCCCATCCACAAGATAGGCCTCAGAAGTCTCTGGTGGGAGCCCTCAAACAACGTCAGTTTGCTCTTGTGAAACACAGAGAAGATCCAGAAGGAAGGGGGGAGATCTATCTGGTATGAGGCATGGCCCACCTTTCTAACAATGCGGTAGGGCCCAATCCTCTTTGTTCCCAGCTTCTTGCATGGCTGCTTGATAGGAATGTTTTGAGCATCAAGCATCCTGAGATCCCCTTCCTTATACGCAGTACCAACTTGGCGCTTCCCATCAGCATTCTCCTTATACACTCTCATTGCCGCCTCAAGCTTGTGGAAACCCCCTGGTGGACCTTCTTGATTGTCTTAACAAAGTACACCACTGCTTCAACCTTGGACCCAAATCTGGGCTCCATGTTAAAGGCGGGGTTAAAGCCATGGATGGCGAAAAAGGGGAACAACCAATCAAGGAATGAAATGTGTTGTTGTAACTGAATTGGGCCATTGGAAGGTGAGAGACCCAATCAGAATGATTGGCGGTGGTGTAACACCACAGGAACTGCTCCAAGCACTGGTTCACTCGTTCAGTCTGCCCATCAGATTGTGGGTGATAGGCAGTCAAATGGCAAGGGTGAATCTGGAGAGTCTTTCCAACTCTTCCAAAAGTCAAAGGTAAATTGGGGTCCCCAGTCACTGATAATCTCTTGGGGAACTCCATGGAGCACAAACACATGCATGACAAAAATCCTGGCCATCTCAGCTAAAAGTTGTTGTAGTTCTGCAAGGAATGAAGTGGGAGAACTTTGTAAACCAGTCCACCACCACCATGATTGTAACGGACGGTATTAATCCATTTGTTGCATTTCAATTTGGGTTCAGATTTTCTGAATCCAAATCAATCCATTTAAAAAGTTTTTTGGTGTTTGTCGGGTTCAGGCGCTGGGTTGTGCCTCACTTGATTATTGATTAGGCTATTGCAAGCCTAATCAATGGTTTAGGTGAGGCCCCAGAAGGGCGACCTTTAAGGTTGAGCCCGCGCAATTCCAAACTTTGTTCAGAATATTCTCTTCCTCTGGTGGCCTCAGGGACACCCTTACCTTATCTTACCTGATGATCCGCGCGCAACAAGTTTTTGTTGCATTAACAAAAGCTTGGATTTTTGGGGTTTGATCTCTCAAATATCCTGTCTTTTCCTTGGTGTGTTTGTAGCATCAGATTATCAGGATCCTGTCTGTCAGCGATTTTTTATTCAATAAATAAAATAAGGTTAATTCTGGGGTATGCAGCCTCACTTACCTATTCATCTTTTTCTTGCTTCGAATTTCCCAAATTCTGAGGTTTAATACCTCAAGAGTCTAGCTCACACTGGACATTTGACATGAATTGTATCAAACCTAAGGTAAGATGGCGATCAGAAACTGGGACGTTTCTGACTGTTACATTATTCTGAACTGCATGTGCTGCCAGCACGCCACCAGATCCTCAGTTCAGCTGACCTCAGTGGTCACATCAGGTCCCAGTTGTTGAGTAACTAGCACCAGAGGGAGCCAGTGACTGATGGCCAACCCTGGACCTAAAGCGATCGTTGGTGCAAAATTCTGGTGGGGCCTTTTCCCCCACCAGGGACTTAGTTGGCACCAAGGGGACCTGGCCCAGAAGGGCTCTCTCACCTACGGACAATCCATTTGGTATGGGGATCGCCATCCAGCCGCGCTGGACCACGTGCCCCTTCCACACTTCAGTTGGAGAGAGCGCCTTCTTGGTCAGGATAGGATGACCATCAGAAAATGGGGTGTGGGAGGGGAGGCGCACCACAGCCAAGCGCTGGGCGTGCTTCCTCATACTGGGTGGGCTGATTCTGGAAGCCCAGTCCCAATTTGCTCTTGCCTTTATCTTTTTCTGAAAGGGGCCCAGAATTTCTCCAGGCTAATTTTCTCAGGGCTCGAGGTAACTCGCCCCAGGAAGCCCTCATGGTGGCGGCCTCCTGCTTTGGGGCCCCTCTTTGGGGAGTGGCCCTTCTTTAGCGGGGGGTGATGTAATGGATGGTATTAATCCATTCGTTGCATTTTGATTTAGGTTCAGATTTTCCAATCCAAATCAATCCATTTAAAAAGATTTTTGGTGTTTTTTGGGTTCAGGCGCTGGGTTGTGCATCACCTGATTATTGATTTGGCTCTTGCAAGCCTAATCAAGGTTTTAGGTGAGGCCCCAGAAGGGCGACCTTTAAGGTTGAGCCCGCGCAATTCCAAACTTTGTTCAGAATTTTCTCTTCCTCTGGTGGCCTTGTGGCCGCCCTTACCTTATCTTACCTGATGATCCGCGCACAACAAGTTTTTGTTGCATTAACAAAAGAGAGAGAGAGAGAGAGAGAGAGAGAGAGAGAGAGAGAGAGAGAGAGAGAGAGAGAGAGAGAGAGAGAGAGAGAGAGAGAGAGAGAGAGAGAGAGAGAGAGAGAGAGAGAGAGAGAGAGAGAGAGAAAGAGAGAGAGAGAGAGAGAGAGAGAGAGAGAGAGAGAGAGAGAGAGAGAGAGAAAGAAAGAAAGAAAGAAAGAAAGAAAGAAAGAAAGAAAGAAAGAAAGAAAGAGAGAGAGAGAGAGAGAGAGAGAGAGAGAGAGAGAGAGAGAGAGAGAGAGAGAGAGAGCAAAAGCTTGGATTTTTGGGGTTTGATCTCCCTCAAATATCCTGTCTTTTCCTTGGTGTGTTCATGGCACCAGATTATTGGGATCCTGTTCATCAGCGATTTCTTATTCAATAATAAATAAAATAAGGTTAATTCTGGGGTTTGCAACCTCGCTTACCTATTTCGTCTTTTTCTTGCTCTGAATTTCCCTAATTCTGAGGTTTACTACCTCGAGAGTCCAGCTCACGCTGGATGTTTGGCATAAATTGATTCAAACCTAAGGTAAGATGGCGATTGGAAACTGGGATGTTTTCAACCGTTACATTATTCTGAACTGCATGTGCTGCCAGTACGCCATCAGATCCCCAATTTGGCTGACCTCAGTGGTCACATCAGGTCCAGTTGTTGAGTAACCAGCACCAAAGGGAGCCAGTGACTGATGGCCAACCCTGGACCTGAAGCGATCGTTGGTGCAAAATTCTGGTGGGGCCTTTTCCCCCACCAGGGATTTAGTTTGCACCGAGGGGACCTGGCCCAGCAGGGCTCTCTCGCCTACGGACAGTCCATTTGGTATGGGGATGGCCATCCAGCCACACTGGACCGCGCGCCCCTTCTGCGCTTCAGTTGGAGAGAGCGTCTTCCTGGTTGGGATAGGAAGACTGTCACCAACTGGGGCGTGGGAGGGGCCCTGATTTAGCGGGGGGTGATGTAATGGATGGTATTAATCTGTTCGTTGCATTTCAATTTGGGTTCAGATTTTCCAAATCCAAATCAATAAATTTAAAAAGATTTTTGGTTTTTGTTAGGTTTGGGCGCAAGGTTGAGCCTCACCTGATTATTGTTTAGGCTCTTGAAAGCCTAAATCAATGGTTTAGGTGAGGCCCCAGAAGGGTGACCTTTAAGGTCAAGCCCGCGCAGTTCCAAACTTCGTGTAGAATTTTCTCTTCCTCTGGTGGCCTTGAGGCCGCCCTTACCTTATCTTACCTGATGATCCGCGCACAACAAGTTTTTGTTGCATTAACAAAAGCTTGGATTTTGGGGTTTGATCTCCCTCAAATATCCTGTCATTCCTTGGTGTGTTCATGGCATCATATTATCAGGATCCTGTTTGTCAGCGAAATTTTTATTTGATTAATAAATAAAATAAGGTTAATTCCGGGGTTTGCAACCTCGCTTACCTATTTCATCTTTTTCTTGCTCCAAATTTCCCTAATTCTGAGGTTTACTACCTCAAGTGTCCAGCTCATGCTGGACGTTTGGCATGAATTGTGTTGAAACTAAGGTAAGATGGCAATCAGAAACTGGGACGTTTCTGACTGTTACATTATTCCAAACTGCATGTGCTGCCAGCACGCCACCAGATCCCCAGTTTGGCTGACCTCAGTGGTCACATCAGGTCCCAGTTGTCAAGTAACCAGCATCGGAGGGAGCTAGTGACTGATGGCCAACCCTAGACCTGAAGCAATCAGTGGGCGAAATTCTGGTGGGGCCTTTCCCCCATCAGGGATTTAGTTGGCACTGAGGGGACCTGGCCCAGCAGGGCTCTCTCACCTACAGACAGTCCATTTGGCATGGGGATGGCCATCCAGCTATTCTGGACCGCACAACCCTTCTGCGCTTCAGTTGGAGAGAGCGCCTTACTGCTCAGGATAGGAAGACCATTGCCAACTGGGGTGTGGAAGAGGAGGCGCACCACAGCCAAGCGCTGGGCGTGCTTCCTCATACTGGGTGGGCTGATTTTGGCAGCCCAGTCGCAATTCGCTCTTGCCTTTATCTTTTTTTGCAAGGGGCCCAGAATTTCTCTAGGCTAATTTTCCCGGGGCTTGAGGTAACTCGCCCCAGGAAGCCCTCATGGTGGCGGCCTCCCGCTGTGGGGCCCCTCTTTGGGAGGGGCCCTTCTTTAGCGGGGGTGATGTAATGGATGGTATTAATCCATTCGTTGCATTTTGATTCAGGTTCAGATTTTCCAAATCCAAACCGATCCATTTAAAAAGATTTTTGGTTTTTGTCAGGTTCAGGCGCTGGGTTGTGCCTCACCTGATTATTGATTAGGCTCTTGCAAGCCTAATAAATGGTTTATTGAGGCCCCAGAAGGGCGACCTTTAAGGTCAACCCTGCGCAATTCAGAACTTTGTTCAGAATTTTCTCTTCCTCTGGTGGCCTTGGGGCCGCCCTTACCTTATCTTACCTGATGATCCGCGCAAAACAAGTTTTTGTTGCATTAACAAAAGCTTGGATTTTTGGGGTTTGATCTCCCTCAAATATCCTGTCTTTTCCTTGGTGTGTTCGCGGCATCAGATTATTGGGATCCTGTTAGTCAGCAATTTTTATTTGATAATAAATACAATTAAGGTTAATTCTGGGTTTGCAACCTCGCTTACCTATTTCATCTTTTTCTCGCTCCAAATTTCCCTAATTCCCAGGTTTACTACTCAAGAGTCCAGCTCACACTGGACGTTTGGTGTGAATTCTGTCAAACCTAAGATAAGATGGCGATCAGAAACTGGGAAGTCTCTGACCATTACAATGATGAGATCGTAACCATCTGAGACAGGTAGTTCTGCAACAAAATCCACCAATAGGGAAGTTTAGGGCCCTTCAGCTTTCTGGAAAGGTACCAACAACCCCGCTAAAGGTTGACAATTTGGCTTTAATTGGTTGCAGACTAAACATTCCTTACAGTACCGCCCCACCTGAGCAGGCAAGCCCTTCCAATTGTATGTGCACCGGATTAACTCTAATGTCTTTGATTTACCAGGATGACCAATGGTAAGTCCATCATGATGGTCCCGGATGATTTCCAGGCAAAGTGGTCCAGCAGGAACCCATAGGCGCCCCTGAAACCACACCATCTCATCCTTTATGTGATAGCCCCTGGAGAGATCCTCTTGATTCAACTCGCACTTAGCAAGTAACTTAGTATATTCCGCTGCCAGCGGCTGAGAAAAGACTACCTTCCTGAACACTATATTCCTCCACATTTTCCAGAGGTCAAGCGCTGGCCCATTGGCCAGGGAGAGGGTCGTTGAGGCAGAAGTTTACTTAAGAGAATTATCACCTGGGTGATGTGAACTTCTACCTCCTTGGTATTGGGCGCTAAAGCAGGGCTGCAGCTCAAAGCATTTGCCAAACCATTATCCTTGCCCTTGGTGAACTCATATATGATTGCGAATTGGGCAAGGGTCTCATATCAACGGGTCTGTCATGGAATTAAGACATGAGGAGCGCGGTAGTACAGCAAGGCACGGTGGTCTGTATGTACCTGGAAAGGTTGGGAGGAGCCGTGAAAGTGGTGACGCCAATAAGTCAGCGCCTCCACCACTGCTAGTAACTCCTTGTCATAACCGGTGTAATTCAACTCTGGCAAAGACATTTTTCTAGGAAAATATACCACCGGATGCTCTATCTCACCTTCGCCTACTTGTAACAAGGCAGCCACTATGGCAAAGTTGGAAGCATCTGATGACAAAATAACTTCTTTGAAGGGTCGACATGGTGAAGGATGGATGTGGACAACAGAGTGCACTTCACAGCTTGGAATCATCCTCCAAAATGGGGACCACTGAAGCACCTTGGCACCGCTAGCCTTGTATAAGGGAGCTGCCACCTCAGACAGATTGGGAGTGAACTTCTTGGGGAACGTACACGTCCCAAAAAGCTCCTTAATCTCTTGAATGAGGTGGGGGTAGGCCACTCACAAATCACCTTCTTTTTGTCTGGAGTTATCATGTGTCCCTGGTCAAACAGGACGTTGCCCAGAAACATGACCTGGGACTTGAAAAACTCGCACTTTGAAATTTTTAATGTATGACTGGCTGCCTCTAACCGCTCCACCACTTGCTGAAGGTGGACTGCATGGGACTCCTGATCTGGGGAAAACACCAGGATATCATCCATGTAGGCGACCGCGCATACCCCTAACAGGTCCCCCAACGCTGCATCAATGCGACGTTGAAAGATAGCAGGGGCATTCTTAAGCCCAAAGGGCATGACCCAAAACTGGAAGATCCCTTTTCTGGTATGGAATGCGGTCAACCACTATTGTCTCTTTTTTATCCGGATCTGATTGAACGCATTTAGACAATCCAGCTTGAAGACCTTCGCCTTCTCAACATAGCGTGCAATCTGTGAATCCAAAGAGATGAGATGGAGGTCTGGTACAGTAACGTTATTGAGGTTCCCATAGTCTACGCAGGGGCATAAAGTACCATCAGACTTCTCCACAAAGAGTAGGGGGCATACAGGGGAGGTACACTAAAAATCGCACCTTTGGCCAACTGTTCCTTCACCCACACATTCAACGCCTCTTCCTCCCGGACAGTCATTGGGTAAATGGGGGAAGATATACACACCAAATCCTCTGTGAGCTTGGTCACAATTGAACTTGGAGTGCTCAGGGAGTGCTTTGGCTGATGCTGCCTCAAAAGAGGATTCTAAACCCTCAAACAGGAAGGTAAGGAAAATCTCACGGAAAAGGTCTTCAGCAAAGGAGCAAGATAAGGAGTGGGAACATTGGGCCAATGAGGTAATGGGCCCTGGGCGTTATCCTCTGACAAGGGAACAATCAACCGGTGACTGTTTACCAAAGACAAGGATAAAGTGTTCTCTCTAATATTGGTCCTGATGTCAAATTTTCTCCACCACTCAACCCCCAAAATAATGGGAAACAAGAGGTGCTTGATAGCTTGAAAATGGTTGGACAGAAGATACGCGCCCATCTGGTAGTCCACCAACCCTATGACGTTCAGCGTAGGGATACCTCGAGAAGCCCCGCCTCTAACCATACCACCTGGTGAGTAACTCAACTCAAGGTAGTCAGCAGGTCTTGGCCAATAAAACTATTTGAGGCACTGGTATCCACTAAAATAGTTGTGCTGAACTTCCAAAAAGAGGATGTAAGGGTATCAGACAAGAGGAAGTATCCAGAGTGGGATTTATTCAAAGCAGAAAATGCCCCCACCTCACTTAAAAATTCTTCTGGCTTGAGCAAGCCATAAGGGTAGGTTTTGGAATCATAAAAGGGGAGGGATAGTTGGCCACTTTTACTACTGAGGCCACATACCCCTCCATGCCTTCTGCAGGTGCATAAACATTTTCATATTGGTAATGCAGTTCCTTTTCCACTTCCTGAGTGCTGAAAATCATGGAAGAGGTCAAACAGGGATTTTATGGTGTGATTCCAAACACGGGAATTGGGTCCAAATCTGAGCCATTAGAGGGCCAAAACGGTTCAGAGGTATATATCAGTGGTTTGTTATAAAATGTGTTTTTAAATGTGAATGACCCTATTCCATTACCCTCAATGGAATGTCTGATGTTATCCAAGGCCAACACCTCCAGGCTCATCTGCGCCAATTCCGCCAGAATTGTCTAAACACACTGTCAAAGGAAAACTCGTTTCTTGGAATACAAATCGATTTTTTGGCAGAAAGTTGGGGAATCATGAATATCAGACCTTGAAGCGTCCAAATCCACCAGGTATGAACATGAAGGGTGGATACTTTCCAGTTGGAGGCAACCCTAATAACGCTGAGTTGCTCCAACCTTTGGGAAAAAGAGGAAATAGCGGTGCGGCTAATGACAGCTGGAGCCCACAGCCAACAGCCATTGTTTCTATTTCAGAAAAGTTCCACAAAGAAAAAGTTTGTGCAAATAAGAAAATAGGGTTGGTCAACTAATGTAAGGAAAGTCTTTATAACTCTCCTGTTCCCAGTGTGGTAGTGCACAGTGCACAAGAGTCAGGTGAACAGCAAGTAAGAATTAGACTGGCCTGCCAGCCTGGATGCCAGAGCACCCAAATGGCAAAACAGAATGACAGAGGCACTGCTACTGGTATGACGAATATGGAACTGGAAGGGAGCTGAATTTTTTTAAATTTATTGCGGGGAAGGCTGACCATGGGACGGACACTTCTGAATATGACTCAGGACAGATAAACTTGGTACCGGGGGAGGCACCCCAGAGAAGCGATGCTATCTCTTGTTGCCAGCGGGAACGCCACTTATGGGGAGGGGAGGGAACGTGTGAAGGGGCCGTAGCCACTATTGAGCACGTGTGGAGGAAGGGGTCTGATTTGATGAACCAGACTGGGAACCAGGATGAGACCAGCTGTCAGCGACGCGGTGGGAGGTATCCAAATATACGCTTGAAAGTGGTCCACCAAATGAGACCGGAATCTGTGGACAGTTTCTGGGAGGGTGGGGGTGGAGCCTGCGATGACATCTAAGACAATCGTGTGGATGGTCCACATGGCGATTGCAACCACCAGAGCACGGAGGGAGGGTGGAAGGGAGGAGGCCATTGATAGAGCAAACATATCTCTTGACAGACTGAAGGGATGCGTTTGATCCTGGCCCAGCAGACGTTGAACTTTGCGCCATATCACTTTAGAGGTGGGGCACTTCTCCAGGGGGTGGAACAGCGTTCCATACTGGACGCACATGACACAGGATGAGTGTAAAGCGTTAGAGCACTCAGCTGTACGATACACCCGCCTCAGGCAGCGCCACACATGGGAGCGGACTTGAGGCTGCAACAGAAAGTGATGTACATATTTCCAGATTGTTTTTTTGGGTCTCAATGGAATAAGGGATGTCCATCATGTTTAGGTAGTCCACCCTATATAGGACATGGGGCCGATTGGGGATCACGCCATCATGGATGGGTAGCCCCTGTACCTCTTGTGTGAACTGAGGAGAGGGGCGGCCTCTTTGGGTTGTATGTCCACTAATACAAATTCTCCACTCTGCGCTCTTCATGGAGAGTAGGATTCGTTTGTAGTGGGTTTTTGTCCCGTGAGGACCTGTGGCTGATGTGTGTGATGCGAGGTATTTCATCAGGGAGTGGGGGTTTGATGGATTGTTGAGGCCCAAGGCTCAGGAGAAGTTGGAGCGGGCTGCGCGGGACCAGTGTTGGGATGGGAGTGTAGGAGCGGTGACGGCCACGATCCAGGTGCCCAGGATCTTGGCAGAATGGGCTTTGAAGTCAAGCAGGCCCATGCCACCATGATGATGAGGGCCAAACATGACCTCTAGCCACACTGGTGGAGGGCAGCTTGACCAAAGCCATCCTTGCAGCAAGGCATACAAGGATTTGAAGAAGCTTGGGGAGAAGGGGATGGCATGGGCTCTGAACCATACTTTGGATAGGAGCATAGAGTTGGCTAAAACAACCCTGCCAGTAAGGGAAGTAGAGTGGGCTCTGAGAGAGGCGATTCGCTTCATCACGTTGTCCATAATACGGCACTCCATTACTGCTGACGCTTATCCGCCTGCCTCCATCCACACGCCCAGATGGCGCACCGGTCCTATGGTAGGACGTGGCATGAAGGGGAGCACCAGTGGAGCGGTGTGTGTTGAGTTAGTAAGGCGTGGACGTGGGCGAGCAGATGGGCCAGGTTGGGAACTAATTGCTGGGGCCCAGCAGTTCTGAAACTGACCAAGGAGGATGATTTCAGTTTTGGAGGCGTTCATTGCCACGTTGCTTACCTGGGAATATTCCTGGATGAGAGCTTCAAGCGCGCGTGCATCTTGATTATTAGACACCCCAACCACACAATGATCTGCGAACACCAATATCTTGACTGGGGCTTGGCCTGACACATGGACCCCAGTGAGTTGGGCATTCACATTTTGCAGTAGTGGGTCAAGGCTGAAGTTGTATAAGAGTGGGCTGAGGGGGTCCCCTTGTCGCAAGCCCCTTTGAGGGCGGACTACTTCTGTTAGGAAGCCAGGGCCACGCACTGCCATTGTTGCAGATTCTGTGAGCAGCATCACCCAGTTGATGAAGCGAGGGGGTAGACGGAATTGATGGAGGCAGGCCCTTAGGTATTCCCAGTTTACTCTATCATAGGACTTTTGTTAGTCCAAGAATACAAGTGCCCCAGAGGCTGTGGACTGACATACATTAGCCACAGAGTGCACGTTATCCCAAATCGACCTTCTGGGGATGAAACTGAATTGTTCTGAGGAGATGGTGGCAGATGCTACGGTACCTAATCGGTTAGCCATAATTTTTGTTAGAATTTTGGTGTCTGTGTTTGTTAGAGAAATGGGGCGCCAGTTGGCTAAGTCAAGCTTATCCCCTTTCTTAAAGAGTGTGACAGTAAAGGCCTCATGTCCTCCTGGTAGGAGGCGCGTTTCCAACAGGCTTTGGTTAAGTGAGGCAAGCAGAAGTGGGGATATATATTTGAAATATTTTTTGTAGAACTCATATGGAATGCCATCTGGGCCTGGGCATTTTTGATTTGGCGCACTGCAAATGGCTGTCCATAATTTGTTCGGAGTAATTAAATTCATTATTTCCAGGTATCAGAAAATGGTGCAGATATAAGCTTGGTCGAGAAATTCTGCCACTTCAGTTGGCTGAATTAGTTCAGCTCAGTACAACTCAGAGTAATATTTTTGCATTTCGATTGCCACTTCAGCTGATGTATCCGCAATAGAATTATCCGATCTTTGCACCTGTGTGCAGGCCACACTCTGGCATGGTGCGAAATTTTTTTTAAAAAAATATGCGGTGCACTTGTCACCTTTTGTGATGCATGTGGCCCTGTATTGAACACAAACCCAATGTTTGTGTTGCCTTTCAAGTGCATTGAGGTGGGCGGCTGCCTCTGCCCACTTCCAGCCCCATTCAGGGCTGTATCCTGTAGCTGGAATGTTGGACTCCAAGTGTGACAATTCTGCCAGAGCGCACAAGATAACTGCCAATGTGGCTTGTGAGCATCTAGAGGAGAGATGGCGAGAGTGGCGGATGGTGTCCTCTTTGAAAGTTGCTCATGTGGAAATGGGGTCCGCGCAAAATGGTGCAACAAACTTTTTTGCCAAAGTTGCCTCTTCCACCCACATGGAAAATCCTGGCGATGCAAGCTTGGGGGGGGCAGATTTTGCACCAATGTGGGGCCTTAGCAACTGTGACAGGTAGGTGGTAGGTTATCGAGATCAGTCGGTGGTTGGAGAATTCCATTTTTGTTGTTTTGAAGTGGGAGATGTGGGGTTGGAATTTCGCCGGCATTAGAATAAGGTTGATGCGGGTCATGGACCTTAATTGGCCATTGTGGATGTGGGGACGCGTCATGTTTTTGAGCAGCGGGCATGTTGTGGCAGTGCATCCATTAACCCAAGGGTGGCCTTTAGAACGCGTAGTTCTATGTGACCCCTGTGGGGCGTGGGGTGAGGGAGGCCACCGGTCCATTGGTGAGGTTAGCCAACAGTTCATGTCGCTGACTAGGAAAGAATCAGGGGGTAGCGGGAGGGATTTGACCAACAAGAAAAATTCCTGATGCTCGTGTGCACCGTTTGGGGCATTGATGTTGATTGCATGCACTACATTGGCCCACGAGAAGGTGATGATGAGCACTCAGCCATTTAGGAATATTTTTGAGGATACAAAACATAAAAAAATTATTTTTCTGAATTAGCACCCCACAGTGCTTCAACCAAAAGGATAGGGATGGGAGGAGCATTGTTTTCCAAGTTTCCTTGGAACCTCATGGACAGTGGGACTCCTGGATGGCCAGGATATCCACAGGTAAATTGTGTTGTAAAAAACGCAGTTTCCTAGCCCAGGATGGGGAGGCCTTGAGTCCGGCAATATTCAACATCCCTAAAGTGAAGGTTTCCCCCATTGCACCTTAGGTGCGAGGGGGTGGGCCCCTGGGCCCACCAGCCTCTTCTAGGTCCCCACGGGCTTTTACAGCAGCATGGGTGTTAGCAGCAACACTATTGGAGTTTTTGTTGATTTTTGTGGAAAGAGTCACATTGGCTTTGGCCTTCACTTTTTGTTTTCCTGACGTCGGACAAATTTTTTGTGGTGCAGATGAGTTTGGTGCACCGTTGAGCGGGTCAAAATTTTTTTTCAGTTGGGATAGGTCCCAAGTCAGTTTTGACTGGAGCTTGGGTGCAATGATTGGGTGAGATTGAGTCTCCCATAGGATCCTCAGATTGAGTGGTCCACTTGGCATGAGCTTCCCAATCTGATTGGTTGATGGATTCCTGAGTTGCTTCCACCATGAAGGTTTCCATGTCCTCCTGCGTTGTGAGTGTGGGATAGCGGTGGTGGCCTTGGCCATTTCCTTGGCCATGGCCCTATGGGCCTGCTTAGCCTTCTTCCGTTCTTGTGGGGAGATAGGCTTTACCAATAGGTAGCAGCCTTGTGCTCCCCACGGGAAAGCCTCCTGGTGCTTGCAGTTGGTTTGTAGTGCGCCTCTCCATTGGCCATGGCCGCCGAGGGGTGCTCTTAGGAATGTGATGCCCTCCTTGATGGGGCATGCATGTGCCTTATGGCCAAATGCATCACAGTGGGTGCAAATGGGGGGCGCGCTGTCCACGGTCACCTGGAATGGGTGGGTGGTATGCCCTGTGATATCGATAAAAGTGGAGTGCGGGATCTGGGTTAGGTCCTTCGCGATCTCCTCAGTTGGGGTCAGAACTGTGATGGCTTTGCCAGTGCACAGGTGTGGCATCAGTGTGAAGCATTGCATTTCAAAAGATTGTATTTCGCCGTATACAGTGAGACCATCTTTCAGGTGTTGTTCCAAAATGTCACGTTTTACTGTAGTAGGCAAAAAGTCAAACGTGAGGAAAATTTGGTTTGATTTTGTCCATCTGGTGCATTTGGTTTTGATGACCCGTTGCCCTTTGGGGAGGTCAACCACTATGCGCACTGCTGCAGCCTCATCTGCTGCTTTTTTGCTCTCAAAAGCTAGGTCCAGCCAACTGCATGACATGGAGTGAGGTGCAACGTACACTGGTAGTCGGGAAAATTTTGTGTACATCTTCACAAATTTTTTCCATAAGGCTGTTTTTTGATGTCCAGATACACGTGGACTCCAAATTCCACCGACGAAAGTGGTTGGGAGTGTGGCGTGTTGATGTACTTGTTGCATCGTGCTTGCCATGCGAGTATCTCCGGGGAAATTGTGACCGCCGGTTTTTTTAGATTTTTGTCTATTCCACCAGATTCTCCGGGCGTTTTTGAACGTTGGAGGCCGCGGGCCTTCCACCTGCTCCTCTTACCTTGCTTGCCCAACTGCTCCCTGAAATGGGCGCAGACTAATCTCCTCTGTGAGATTATCAAACTAGATTCAGTCTTGAATTGAATAGGTTGCAAAAGTGACTGCAATGAGAAAGAAAAGTTAGGGGAGCTGAATTTTCAACAGATGAAAATGGGATTTTAGGGGGAAGTTGTTTTTACTGGAAAATTTAAGGAAGGAGAGTTGACCTACCATTTTCTCAGTGCGATGCACCTGATTAAATAGTTGTCAATTTTGAGGGAAAACAAGCTGGTATCAGGTTCTGCAAGTTTGACCTATGCGGCGAATTATTTGAGAAATGGGTGGGTTAGTTCCCTGGGGACTAACATCGCAAAATTCAGTGGCAGACTGAGTTGTGGTCGGTTCAACCTCAAATGTCTGAACTAAAGCTCGGCTACATTTCTAATGGTTGACATGACGAGGTTTAGCCCAATGAGCGGTGGGAATCCTCCAAGACTACCCCACATATGGGTGGACCCATTTGGTTGGAAACAGGTTCACAGGATGCCCAACCCGCCCATGCTCAGTCGCTGGGCCATTTGTTTGGTCAGTGGCATTGCATCAGGCACAAAAGCCAATTTGCCAGCAGGAAGCTTTGAAACCTCATCAATAGTGTCTGATGCTATTACCTGCCCATTGAGGGTGATGCCTGACGGATTTGAGAGGGGGAATTTTGTCAATCAAAGTGTTAACTGAATCACAACCATTGGGCATTACAGTCAATAGATTGGTCTTTATACCTTTTTGACCATTTAAAATCCAAGTATTAGGGCTGATTGCCACTCAAATTAGTTGCAATCAATTCCATTTTGGTGATCTCAGCGCAGATTTCACTAATTCCTCATAACAGTTCTGCCAAGGAGAGTGTGGGTACCGGAAGCAGGATCCAAAGCGGAAGGGCGTTTACCCAGCGTTTGTCTACTATGTGAGTGAGATCGCTCTGAGTAATGAGGGATATGGCCATTTTTTTCAGTACCTTCTTGCTCGGGAACAGAAAGATGGCCTGATCAACGCCTAGAGGATGTTCATGGGACTTACATTACCCTTTCCTTTTTCCAAGAGAAGGGTCTCAACATCAGGAAACTATACAAGAGCCACATTCTTGTGCACCTTGAGAAACTTGATCGCCATTACTGACGCAGGTTTTGGGGAAAATGGAGAATCTCAGGGTGGGATATGTGGAACGCTTTGACCAGGATCGTACAATTCACGCAATTGCGCGCCTTGCCCCAACTGTTCTTGTAGGCCGGATACCCTTTCCAGGCCATGAGATAATGAATGGAACTTCGTGATTTATGGGATGCCAGGATAGCCTCTTCCTCAGCCTCTTCCTCATTTTCGATGATGATCAGTTCTAGTTCCATGGGAATTGCACCTTTGAAGGGTGACAGCTGGGAAATACTGGGCTTTGGGGAGCAAACTCATTGCAAGTTGAGATGTCAGACCCTACTGACATGGGCAAGATAGCCGCGGAAACTATGGGGTATGGGTTTGGAGTTTTGAGTGGGATGGGACTAATGTGGGCAGGGATAACCTTCTTCACGACCTGATTCAGTTGACAAATGATTGGACCATTGCTGCGCCAATATCTATGAGAAAGGCGTAAATGGTAGAGATTGATGGTTGGTCGATTATATCAGGTGATCAGCAAGTAAGAATTAGATTGGCCTGCCAGCCCAGATGCCAGAGCACCCAAATGGCAAACCAGAATGCCAGAGGCACTGCTGCTGTTATGATGAAGATGGAACTGGAAGGGAGCTGAATTTTCAACAGATAAAAATGGGATTTTGGGTGAAGTTGTTTTTATTGGAAATTTAAGGAAGGAGAGTCAACCAACCATTTTCTCAGTGTGATGCACCTGATTAAATAGTCATCAATTTTGAGGGAAAATAAGCTGTGATCGGGTTCTGCAAGTTTGACCTATGCGGCGAATTATTAGGGAAATGGGCAATTTAGTTCCCTGGGAACTGACATTGAAAAATTCAGCGGCAGGCTGAGTTGCGTTCAGTTTGACCTAAGCGGTGAATTATTTGGGAATGGGTGGGTTAGTTCCCTGGGGACCAACATCACAAAATTTGGTGGTGGGCTGAGTTGCGGTCAGTTCACCTCAAAGGTCCAAACCAAAGCTCAGCTACATTTCCAATGGTTGACATGACGGGGTTTAGCCCAATGAGCGGTGGGAATCCTCCAAGACCACCCCACATATGGTTGGACTCATTTAATCAGAAACAGGTTTGGGATGCCCAACCCGCCCGTGCTCAGTCACTGGGCCATTCATTTGGTCAGTGGCATTGCATCAGGTGCAACACCCGATTTGCTGGCAGGAAGCTTCAAAACCTCATCGATGGTGTCTGATGCTATTACCTGCCCATTGGGGGGTGATGCCTGACAGATTTGGGAGGGGTGATTTTGTTGATCATCATGTTAAAAGAATCGCAACTGTCAGGCATTCCAGTTAATGGATCAGTCTTCATACCTTTTTGACCATTTGAAATCTGAGTATTGGTCTGATTGCTGCTCAAATTAGTTGCAATCAATTCCATTTTGGTGATCTCAGTGCAGATTTCACTGATTCCTCATAGCAGTTCTGCCAAGGAGAGTATGGGTACTAGAAGTGGAATCTGAAGCGGAAGGGCTGTTACCCAGCATTTTTCTACTATGTGAGCAAGATCGCCCTGAGTAACAAAGGGTATGGCCATCCTATTTGGTACCTTCTTTCTGGAGAATAGAAAGATGGCCTGATCGACGCCCAGAGGACGTTCACTGGGACTTAAAATAAGGCCAACTTCAGGGAACTAGCTGTTAGGGCCAAAGTCATTAAAGCCCAGCAGAGGGTTTTGGAGCAATAACAGCTTAAGCATAGAAAGGTGAGTTTTACAATAAAACCCCCATAAAAAGTTATGCGGTGAACATACCAAAAGGGGATAAGTGACCCAGGTTAGAGAGAACCTGGGCGGACAAATGGTGCACAAGGTGAGAGCTGCAATGTACTTGCAATAGCAAGGGTAATGGAGCGCAAGACCTCCTTGTAGAGGTTTGTGCACAGGAGCATTCAGAATATCATAAATTGGAAAATAATGTAAACAGGAAAATGTTTAATTGGGAAGTTGACCAAAAAGGAATGTTGGTCATAGAAAACATAACTAAGCTTGGATGGGGAATATGGGATGTGCAGCACTGGGCCCAAGCACTGACCCACCAATAGGGAAACGCTTCCATCTGAATTAGTTAAATAGGTTGAAACCAACTTCACTTGAGTTATTGATTGAAGTTGGATTTGACACAAACGCGTTGTTGCATAAGCGGAACGGGTTTCAAAACCCCGTTCCTTGACAAACCAAAAGGAACTATCTACGTTTTTTCAGTACATCGTCCATTTTAATGACTGGGCCATTGTGAGGCGGGTATTTGGCACACCACTAGTCCCAACCTGGGCATATTTTACCCAAACCCAGCGTTGGTCTAGGGTGTGCCTCAGGTCAGGGAGGGCCTGTAGCTTCACCCTCTGGGCCTCCTGGCGCCCAGTCTTATCTTTGGGGTTGGTCCCCACTATTATGTCATGTGCACATGACACCCTCTAGGCTCAGCTTGTTCTACAACATGCAATGTGACCCTGGTGGGTTCTATCCTAGGCCCACCCAATGAGGCAGTGGAGCAGGTCCTTGATGTTCTGAATGAGTTCCAGACGTGTCTTGCAGCTGAGAAGTCTACAAATGCAACCCAGTATGAGGATAGCGTATCCTGGCTCTCCTGGATGCCCTAGAAGGGAATTCCTGAAAAGTGGGCAAGGATCTTCCTCTGATCAGCATCATCAGCTGGAAGCCAAGTTTCAGCGCTCACATTGATGTCAGCTGCACTTTTTATAATAGACCCGCAGTACTAGGTTCTGCCACCTGTTTGCTATTAATGCTGACACTGCGGACCTCTTGGACCATTTTGAAGCATTTAACCGTTTGGCTTCTGACCTAGGCCTCCCCAGTGATATTACGGTTGCTGCATTCTGAGCCTCCCTACCCCCTCAATCAGCTCACACCCCTAGATGGATTGATGATCCTGAGTCACTCACTGCGGTGTATGCATGGCCTAATCACTGTGTTCGCATGTCTCAGGTATAGTTAAGGAAGCTACCACAAACTCAGAGCCACAGGCTCCTCACATGGGTCATACAGAGGCCCAGTATGATCAGCACCTGGGACAAAAATGGCAGGTGCTCAGCAGTCTGTGCCCCCCTCAGGGGGAGGGTGTCCTAATTATTGCACACCCACCTACACTGTGCTCCCCTGTTGGTAACCCTCTAGCCTCTGGGTCCTCCCAATGAGCTATCCCTCATGAGGTCCCTTCTCCTCTCCTGGCTCTGGCCATTCAAACAAAGGAGACCTATGTTGCTTTGGACCAGGAGGCCCCTCTCCTGCTTGAGACCCATGTTGACTGGAAGGTAGATGATTACTCAGCTTCAGGGTGCCCTGACAGTAGCCCACCATTACCCCACAGTTCCTCTCTCTCCACTAGCGACCTTTTCTCCTGGCGGCATATGCCCCAATAGCACTACTTCTTCCAGTGTCTCTGTCATGAAAGCCAATAAACTCTACAATGCCTACTTCTGTTTCCAGGTGACCTTTAAGGTTAGACCGCACACTGAAAGTGACCCAGCCCTTTGGGATATGGGCGCTGCAGGCATTTTCATTAGCCTGGATCTTGCTGAGTCTGGACCACGACTTGATTGCTGGCCCCCTGTCCTGTAAGCTTCCTCAGACCCATGGCCTGTCTAACAATCAAACGACCTCTCAGGCTCACTGTACAGAATTACTGCTTTACTTAACGCTTTTCAGTAGTTCCTGGGCTCTTATACTCAGTCATCATAGGGATAAGATGGTGGTTCTGACAGAATGCTCAGGTCAATCTCACTCTCAATACCCTCATATTAGATAGCTCAAGTGGGGCAGGGGAGCTTAGACCCCTTGATACCCTGTGCGCTCCTGATTTCTTGGGAAAACCTATTCTGA
The DNA here is from genome assembly GCA_022478985.1 of Massospora cicadina. NCBI lineage: Eukaryota > Fungi > Entomophthoromycota > Entomophthoromycetes > Entomophthorales > Entomophthoraceae > Massospora > Massospora cicadina. Next base: position 132,918 of record JAKSZP010002753.1, read on the forward strand.
CATATATACCATGTGTCATAAACCTCCCACTGACCTCCCTTCCTATCTGCTTCATATGAAGATATATTTAATTCTTTCCTGGACACTAGGCTCCCTTAACACTCCAAGTATGACCTACGCTTCTTCTTGATGGTTGACTTGGTGAAGGTCAATTGTCACCTATATCCGTATACTGAAGAAGAGGCGGCCCTGGCTGAATGGCTGGACGATATGCTAACAAAAGGATGGTGTTTCAAAAAGTCCTCCCCTGTTGCCTCCCCAGTGGTCTTTGCCAAGAAGGCTGATGGCTCCCTACGTTTATGTATAGATTATGAGCACATTAACAACCTCACAGTACCAGATCCATAACCTCTCCCCCTTAAACAATCAATTGATCAGGACATTTTTAAGTCCAGGATCTTCTCCAAACTGGACCTTGTTAGCGCCAACCAGGTAAGGGTGACTGAGAGCCAAGAGTGGCCAACTTCCATCCACACACGCCGGGGAATATTTAATTTAGGGTTATTCACTTTGGGCTAAAGAATTCCTTCGTCACCTTCCAACGTTACATTAAGGATGTCCTTGGTGACCTCCACTTCACTTGTGCAATTGCTTATTTTGATGACATCTTATTCACTATACAACTCTGGCACAGCATGAGAAGGATCTCCTAGTCTGACCTATCAGCCATCCACAGAGATGGCCTCCTTGTCAAAGCCAGCAAATGTGAGTTCTTTAAGGAGTCGGTCATTTCCATGGGAAAATTGTGCTCAAAGAGGGTTATGCAGTTCACCCAAGCAAAGTTGTGGCAAATTGCTCATGCCCACCCCTTCAATCCAGAAGAAGCTGCGATGCTTCCTTGGCACAGTCACCTTTCTGAAGTTTTCTCCTAAACTCTGCCAGCTTGCAGCACCTCTGCATCTCCTTTCTGGCAAGAACACCCCCGCTTTCTGGTCCCTCGCCTGCCAGAAGGCCTTTAAGGCCATCAGACACCTTTTTCAATGCCATCATCCTCCGTCATTCAGATACCTCTAAGACATTCATTGTGGTCTGTGATACCTCTGCAGTGGCTGTTGATATGTTCTCATATGGGAGCACGATGAGCTTGAGCACCCAGTTGCATACTTCTACCACAAGTCCATAGCCACTGAGAAGTCTTGAACCATTTATAACAAGAAGTCAGCTGCAGTCACTTGGTCCCTCGTGCACTGGCGTTACCTTCTCCAGTAGCCTGCCATGAAGTCACTGTATGCAAAGATCACAAATATCTGCTTTATTACCACAAACACAGAAGTTGGATCACCGCCAAGCTCAAAATTACCACGACCTCTTTAATTTCACCTTTAGATATGAGTTTGAGAAAGGAGTCTTGCATTATTACCAGACATGAATGTTGAAATCAAGGCCCTGTGTTGTGCTCAAAGGTGCCTTTTGGCCCTTTATTTTAACAGTAAACCAGGGTAAAAGTCTTGAGACTTTTGAATGATATTTTTATTATCAGGATAACTTGTAGACCCCAGATAAATATATTTTGTTAACAAAAATGGTTAAATTACTATACTGTTGGCATAGTAAGATAGGCGATGTTTATTAGACTAATGCCTTTTATTAGTTAAGCTAATTTGAGGCTAATTATGAGATAATGGGGAATTTGTGATAAGCAGTGGAGGCCACAATCTAGCTAGATGAAGATTTGTATTATTAGAACTCTCAAGAATCTTTTCCTATCTAGTTGGCGGGATTTATGGGGGTAAGTCAACAGTAGGGATGACGAGCCCATTCAGTAGCAATTTAATACACTTGACTTGATCAGTTATCTTAAAAAGAGTTTCACCTTGGATGATTACAAAATTCCTAGTAGGTGATTGGCTAGTAAAATAAATATCCTCTGGAACATCTTTCAGGTATAAAAAAGGGATGCATTTTTCTTAGAGGTTTGCATGCCACTCAAAGTTGGTGTTTAGGTGGACTTCAGGACCAGTGCCTTATTCCGCCCAGGGATGTCCTTAGCCTCATAGACTCAATCTGAGGTATTTGACTTTATTCATAGTGTAAACTTATTAGCCTGAGCGTCCCAAAACTACTGGAGAGCTGTACGGGTTTGTTCTATTGATTTGATTGGGACTATTATGCTTCAAAATATTCTTACTTACTAGTTGAACAGCTAATTGTCAAACAATAATAAGTTGCAACCCAGCCTTTGGCCCACACCTGGATGAATACCCTGAGCTAGTAACAAGTATCCCCCAACCATGCACTTTCCATTGAACCTTACAGCATCTTGATCGCTGCACCTGACCCCTAGCTTCCTTTTCAGATCTTGTCCTTTCTGAACAAACTTTCTGCATGGAAGGTATTGATCCTTTCTACCGTTTATCACTTGACCACCCACCAAGTCACCCTATGCGCTCAAAGATAGGGTATTCTACTTCAGGGGGTGTTCTTGGTATCACTTTCACTCAGGGAACCTGTCATGAGAGAACATCATGAACCACTACTCTTGGGTCATCCAGGGGCCAAGAAATGCGCCAATTTGTGAAGAGATCTTTCAACTGCATAGGTCTCTCCCATGATGATCAAGAATAAGTTACCATCTGCATTACTTGATCTAGGTCCAAACCTGATCAGTCAATCAAGAAGGGACTTATATACCCTTTACATCGGGCCTCTGGCCCTTGGAACTCAGTATCTGTGGAATTTTATAGTAGAACTTCCCCTCTCAAAAGGCTTAATGCTATTATGGTAGTAATCAATTGGTTCGCCAAGTACTCATTATTTATTCCCTGTTATACAATCATCACCTCTGAGGAGACAGTCATGTTGCTTGTCAGAAATGAATTTGTCCAATTTGGGGTGCCAAAAAAGATCTTTAGTGACCGGGGTCCCCAATTTACTGCACGGTTCTGGGAAGCCCTCATCCCTCATTTGAACATCAAACCCTGCCGCTCAACAGAATATCACCCTCAATCAGATGGCCAAACTGAGAGGGTAAATCAGACACTTGAACAATATCTCCTCTGTTATGCAACTGCAACCATGAACTCCTGGGTATCAGACTTACCCTTAGATAATTTGCCTACAACAACTCCCTAAATGCTCTCACAGGCTGCTCACCTTTCCAAGCGACACTTGAGTACAAACCCTCCTTCATGTTAGGCCCTTGCATTAAGCCCCCAGTCATAGCAGCATCTGAACTTGCTACACATCCTCAATACTTAGCTGCTTATCCAGGAGCACCTTTCTACAACCATCCAGGACTATTAGAGATTTGCTGATAAGAAGCAACGCCCAGCACTTGAATTATCTGTTGGCTCTCTAGTAAATCTGGATGCACGCAACCTGCGCCTAAAGTATTTGAAGAAAACTGGAATGCATGCGTGTTGGCCCCTCCCCAGTTCATAAGGTAATGTCATAAGGTACCTGCCACCTAAACTTCCAGAACATGTGAAGGTCATGCAGTCTACCACTCCTCACTCTTGTTCCCCTTCAAGGGTCCCATGCCACCCATCCCAGATACAATTCAAGTGGATGATAGTATGAAGGCAGAGGTTGAAGCAGTTCTGGCATCCAGGAAGACCTGGCACGGAATCCAGTACCTCCTTTTTAAAAAGATACTCTGACTATGAGAATTCCTAGTAAGTGCTAAGGACTGCGCCAACTGTAAGGAACTCAAAGAAGAATTCCACTTCACACACCTAATGGCACTCTGCCCCCCAGAAAACCCAGGCCATACTGACAATTAAGCTTACCCCTACCCACAAGAACTAGCCTCAGCCCCACACCCCAAGAGGGGTGGACCGGTCCAAAAAGGAAAGGGTCATGTAAGTCTTGAGGAGGCGCCCCTACAGCCGGATCAGAAGGTTTTCCCTTTTTAGAAAAGTGAATTGGCAACCTTGAGCCCTCCAGCTCCACTTTGAGGGGGACCTCGCTCATAATGTAGATGAGAGCTGGGTCTGCGCCCTCCCTGAAAATGGGAAAGGTTGCCATGCTCCACACCAACCCTGCTCCCAATTTAGACTTATCTCAAAAAGATTAATCTCATATATCAAGAGATCTCTTGAATTTGGAAGCAGGGATGCTGGTCCAAGCCACCAAACCCCCATGCCCATTAAGCCCCCAAGCTGCCACCAGCAAGGAGTCACCTGCCTTTGAGTCTAATCTAACTTGTCAAGAGCGCCCCTCCCCAAAATGATCCCGAGGCAGGTTTGGCCATCAAAGCAAGGGAAAGATAAGTACTACGCCTCAACAGCCACTCCTGGCCTCACCTCTTTCAACTGCCACCAACCTCAAGCTGCAACTAATCAAATTTGATTAGTTGCAGCTTGAGATACACATCTGATTCTGTCCTCAGCGCTGAACTCACTTTTTGTGGCTTGGCGCTTTGGGATCATTTTCATTATTGTCAAAAAAATGGTCTTACTCTAACCCATTTCCATTTTTTGGGCTGTTCAACTAAAGATAGAAATTCCAAATTGCTCATCCCTTTATTTTTCTATTTTAACTAACTGAGGTAAGCCAACCAGGGGATGGACATTACCAAACTAAAACTAAAAATCATAATAAAAAATAACGATATAAACAGAACGCCCAAAATTGACGGATCAAATGAATCGTACCTAACAAAATATCCAACCAGGTGGGCAGCGAATACTGCTATCCCTCCATGGTGGATGGGGAGGGGGATCGGGGGCTCATCTTTAGCCACATCCATCTCATTCCAGAGTAGGGTGCATGTTAAGGCAGATAGTAAGGGTGTGGGGGCATTGGCGGCATGGGGTTTGATATCCTTAATGACTGAAACTTCCAAGTAGTTGCAAGCCATCATTATACCAACGATGTATTTTCCCAAAGCATCTTCAGCTTTGAGGCGGGCGTCTGGGAATTTAACAAACATGGCAATGTTGGTTCAGGTTGTTTTTGCTTTTGGATTCCGTGCTACTGTTACCATGTTCTGGATGGCTTCAGTGACATTTTTGTGTAAAGTTTTCATGTTGATCTTACTTTGTGCAGTAAAATTTATGGGGATGACGGGAGGTGGAATTCCTCCTGCGAGCACAGCCACTGATTTGGAAGCAGCTTTGTGAAGCGGATGGCAATCTGGTGTGGCGGCTGCTTCTACTGCAAGCTGGTGGTTGCTGTAGAACGGTTTGGCGTTAGGTTGTGGGACATATTTCTGAGGTGGTATTTTGCATCCCATTCTGCGTTACAGAGCCGCTCAAGTTGCAGCGTCAGTTCTTCAATGACATTACCTGATTTGTCAATTTCAATTCAATAATTCCCATGGATTTTGGTTAAATTGGATTGGGGAATTAGCGTACAGTTGAAGTTTGTTCAATTCATTTGCGGATGCATGGGATCAAACTGGGATCCAATATGATGTTTGGTTGGATGAATTATTTATGGCATTGGGGCAAGGTGAATGCTGATTGGTGGCTGTAGGTGCAGCTGCAGCATCAGGCATTGGAGGAGGGAAGGTAGGATTGCACTCCATGTTGGAGTTGGCGTGGAGTGGGCAGCGGATTAGTGGGCGTCTGGCAAACTTTCAGCGTCAGCAGAGGTTTCTGAGTATGGGCATTTGCATTTTGAGTGGTCTAACTCAAAACAGGATGGACAAATCATCTGTCCGCCCTCAACGCGGGCCCAGAACAGATGGTCAGGGTAGATGGGATGGTGGCACAAGGGGAATTGCCAAAGAAATTTTTTAAATTCAGGGCTGATCATGGCATACGCCTGAGGCCCAGTGAGGCGTGTGGCCCCATTTGGGACCACATATAGTAAGATGGGTTTGCGCTGTAGACTGCCAAACCTTCCATCAGCTCCTGGTGGAGCACTTTGGGGAGGAAGGTGGGTGGGCAAACCAGCGAACTGAACCACCAAGGTGGTGTTCATTAGGAGCCAGGTCCAAGTTGTTGGGAGGGGAATATTGTTAAAAATTAATGGCACCATTGACGCAGTGGCTGCATCAGCTTCACAGGGGAAGCCAAGATCAAAGTACTCCTTATAGGGGCGGAAGTCAATAAAACATGCTGGTGTCATCACCACCTGAGCCATTTTGATAATGGCTTGGTCGTCATAGGGGAAGAATTTCCCATATTTGACCCTAAGGCCAAAATGCATGTTGCTCCAGGGGAGCACCAGGGGGCAGTAGGGCGCCGCTTGGGTTTGGCCGAGATGGGTATCAAGATCCTTGGGAGGAATTAATCGTCCCAAGGGTTTGGAATGACTGGGCTCAGTCCAAGCACATTTTCCTTTTGGACAGAAAATGGAGGGGGAGTTTTGCCACACACACACATGCTGGGACAGTCGGTGGGGGATCCAATGACATCAGAGCAAGACTTTGGTGTGCGATTGAGTGTTTGCTTTTAATTTACCAAAATCAATTTGTTTGGAAAGTTATGCCAAACAGAGAGAGATCCCCTTTATTTTTAACTTTTTAATTTTTATTTCTTAAACTGGAGTTAAAACTACTAATGCGGCCTTTTAACAAGGCAACTAACTCTATTCTTTTTTCAGGGAAATATAATTTTACTACCCAAAATATACAAAAAGGGTTTGACAGCTGGTGGGGCCAGTGCTGGTTGATTTTAAAGTTTACTAAAAATTAATCAAAATTTATCCTTCAACCAAAATTAAAAATTTTATTCCTTCCTTGATTTCCAAAAGTATCTAATACTGTGAGCTCCCCTAACTTAGTCTACCCTCCTGGTGGCCTACTGTTTTCCTCCTGGGCCCAAGAACTACCCTTGTCTGCAGCTCTAACAGCAAACGCCACTTGAGGGTTATCAAGCCTCTCAAGTAATGAAGGCTACCCTACTCCTAAAGTTTCTGCTTTCTCTGCTAACTCTGCCAAATGCCTGTAACAGCTAATACCAAAGTAGTTGTTGACCTCTGAGCCCCCTTTTTCTTCTAGGGCTGCCCAAGCTAGACCTGCAATTGCCAGAAAACTACCTTTAGTTTGTTTTGTGGTCTTTGGTATGTTTTAATGTGTATCTCTCTCACCTTTCATCTATATCCTCAATTAACAGAGTCATTCAAATGGCTGTGCCCTGGCATTCTGTATGATGTCGTTGTTCATTGAGAATCTGAATCTGCAGCCCTGTCTGACATTTCTTGACTAATTCGCTGAAAAACCAGTAAATATCCAATTATCATGTACCAGTATGCACCCCTTTTCCTTTTAAGATATAACGTATTGTACATGATTCTCAATTGTTTCATAAATTAATTAAAACGCTATCTCTTCTTGCTCACATTGCACAAGTTCTCATGGTAGGAGAACCAGTGACCACAAACTTTACTGGATTTAATTTTAAAGCCTTTATGATCCATGTCATAATGAAAGTCACATCCAAGCTGGTTCCTTACATTAAGCCCTTCCTGAATCAGCATACAATGTCCCTGATAAATTTTCTTGTATCTCCTCAAACCAAAATACCATTATACCTATTATACTCATTATTAATTGTACTCTAAAAATCTGAATAGAAATTTATGACACTGAACAACTAACTATTTGCATTCATTAATTTATTGAATAAAGCATCTTACTTTAACCAGACTAATTTACTAATTTTTGGTTACTTTGGGTATAGCTGAAACTATACCAGAGACTGAGTCTTCAATATCACATAGTTAGCTTTTTACAGTGATCTTATAATTTCAGGACTCCTATGGTCCCTTTGTTTTAACAGTAAACCAGCACATTCTGATGTTTAGTTTTCTTGATTCATAGGATATATTTCTGATCATGCACTATTCCAAAAATATGGTGCAAACAGTGCCAAAAAGTTAAGCTTATAATTACACTAATTCTGGGTGTTTTAGACAACAATGCAGTGAGTGAATTAAATCCATAATTTGTACCAACATGTTGAGGTGCAGTGAAAGTTCATGCAGACTGGCCTCTGTCACCTGGCAGGATTTGCAGGGCTTCTTTCAAATGGTGTTGACTCAACCATGAATAAAAATGCAGGCCAAGGTGTGGTGGGCATTTACGCTACACCAGACTCTGGTAACCTACACCAGCCACGTTGTCAGTAACTTCCTTTTGACCTCAGAGGTCCCTTCAGGTGAGGTTACTATGAAAATCTTAAGTCCTGCTAAGCTTGGGCTCTTCATGTTGTGGTAACTTAATCACAATGTGCAAATACCATCAGATTTCTAAGGCTTGTCCCTCTACACACCAAATAAAAATGGATAGTATAAATTCTCAAAATAAATTATATAATAGCTCATATTGGAGAAGACTTGCAAAAATGTAAATGTGCTTTATTTTTATAAAAGAATAGAATATCATATATGGATGGAAGAGCGCATATGTTAGAATTCAATCATGCCAAGAGAAATTTAAGTTGTAAGTGTAAGTATTTGTCCAACAAACACAATATCCACAAACTACAAGGCTGTACTTATTCAAGAGTAGAATTATGAGAATGGGGAGAGGGTTTAGGTTCCATGAAACTGACAGAGTAAGGGTGGGAAGTTTCCAGTATTGTCTAGAAAATATATGTTTTGAAATCCTAACTTTGGGGTTATATCTATAACAATCAATGATTGTACATGAATCTCATAAGGTTAGAATTTATGGGATTCATGAATGTCAATGGTTGCATCTAGTACTAAAAAAAAATGAATGTCAATGGTTGCAATTCCGTTATTCCATTTAGATTTTTCCTAAATGGATTGATAACGGGATAATTTCAATAATTCATTTATTTAATTGGTTGTCTGTCTTGAAGTTCCCCAATATGCCGACGAGTTGCCAGGATTCCATCAATTTTGGAAGCTTTTGCTCCCCTCATTACACACAATTCATTTAGCCTTTTTTAGGTAGTATTTCAAAGTGAGGTCAGCCCTGATGGTCCTCACTTTGGAATTCTATTCCAAACCTTGAGTTCATCTCAATGAAATCCGCTATTTACTAGACTTGTTTTATTTAATAATTTTTAATTGTATTTATTTGAAGCAGGGTTGGGGGCATGGATGGCGAGGCAACAGGAGGAAGTAAAGGGGGTGGATGTGCCGGGATCCTTTTTGAGAGTGGCGTTGCCCTGGCGAGGAAAAGATGGTGCCAGAGTGGCCCAAGGTGACAGAGGCCAGTTGGCTGCACCTCAGCCTGGTGACCCCAAAATGAAAGAGGCCAGTGCACTGCACTTTGGCACGGTGTGCCTGGCAAGGCCGTCCATCTGGACAGGACCATTTGTGGTTGGCATGGCTATTGCCCTTACTCTCAGAGGAGTAGGGTTTGGGTTTACAGTTCGTGGCAGGCTGGGCCTTGGGAGCCCCGTCCATTACAATACCATGGTGATCTAACAAAACAAGAGGGGACCAAAGGCACACCTTGAGACTTTGTTGCAAATGGTTGACTTGGCCATGGGTTAGATGTAGTGTGTCACTTCTTTGGCCCCCAAAGATCCTCCTAATGTACACACTATCCTATTTCTTCCCTTGTGGAAAAGATAAAGTGGGCTGTAGTGAGGAAGTTCCAACCAGGTGCCACCAGCAGGACTCCAAAACTCATCTTAACCCCACCATGTTACCCCACCCCCTTTGGAACTAGAAGAATGAGCCTCAAAACACAGAGAAGCCTTACCAAGTCAGAAAAACTAGTTTGAATCACTATATATGAGATTTTAGATCATGAGTAATGATCCAATCTGAGAATTTGTCCCTAAGAGTTTTTAATATAAAATAAACTCTGGAATTGACTCATTGAGAAGCCAGTTATACCAACCGCACAATCTAAGCAAATCTACTCAAGTTTGGATCAATTAAAGCACATCTGCCGCTGATCCAAAGGTTCCATTGTCAGACCTTCTACAACCTCATATAAGCTATATAACAAAACCCTCAAACCCAGTCAGTTCTACACTGTTATAGAAAAATTAAAGAAGGAGAAACAATTGTGAAAGCGCCGGGCAAAAGGTGCCAGAATAAGGCAAAATGGTCAAGTAGGAGAAAGCAACATCCCAAGCTATCTCACTTTTGTTTTCAAATAAATATATTAAGTAAAACAAAGACCAAACTTATGAAAAATATCAAAAACAATAGTCCTTGAGAGTTAGGGTAGATTTAGGAGGTACTGATGCAAAAAGATAGAAAACAACGTGGTAGACTCGGCGGAATAGGCCGTGGCATGAAGCAGTTTCACGCCAAAGGGGAGGGTACAACCAGAGCTTAAAGCTGAGTTGGCCATGGTGGGATATTTCAACCAGTATTTTATTAATAAAGTTTACTTAAAGTATAGATGAAACTTCATCAGATATTACTAAAACTTTAATAAAATTTATTTAGTTATCTTTGAAAAGCAATAGTTTTTCTCAGCTTGGGCAATAGTGTGACAATCAAGGAGCTGCCCAACCATCCTATAGCCCTGATCCCCCTAAGGCGGAGATTGGGGCTCTTAATGATATTAATAACTATAAAAATTGTAGGATTTAAGGGAACAACCCTCAAAAATGGCATTTGGATGAATCAGATGCCAACAAATTAACAAATCCTCAAAGTGAAGGTGGCAAGGGCTGACGTAAATGGCAATCTGGCCAATCAAAGGCCGCCAGCCCAAAATCCGCTGAAACAAGAAATGATGAAAACAATGGCAAAGGGCAACCCAGAAAATCAGGGCTGCCAAGATGAATTATGCCAAAAGCGAAAATGTTGAGAGCCATGGTGAAGGGCAGCCCAGCAATTTAGGGGCTGCCGAGCCAAATCACGCCATAAATGTAAGTATTGAGAGTTGAGGCTAGCAGCAGTTGAGCAAATCATATATTGCTAGAAAACTTTTATGAATTTTAATAGAAAAGTTTGCAATAAGGTTGACACTGAAATTCTGAGCTCTAATCTGACCCCAATAAACAAAATTAAATGCAGAAAAGTTTCTGTAACACCTGGGGTACCTTATGAATAGTCTATAATGGGCTAGATGGGAATATCAGGGGCCGAGATTCTCAAAATAGGTCTTCAGATAGTCTGCCACCTGCTGACTTCACAGGAACAAATTCCCCCATTTCCCCCATTTCCTAACATAAATACAACCAGATGAAGGTGTTTAAGACAACTTCATCTTCTATATATGCAATAAAAATCTTGAAATCAAAAATAAATTTTAAAAATTTAAAATCACTTGCTTAGATTCAGTGAAGGTACTCCAGATTTTAAACGGAAAATGAGCTATAACTTTGGTTTTGACAAGGCTGTTGTTTCTCTGTACGCCCTCTCTGATGGACAGACAATCCTCCTAAGCGTCAATATTTTCCCCACCATCTTTCAAGGGTTTAGCAACAACCATTCATCAAGCCAACAAATGGGATCGTTAACCACCGCTGCACTCTTCTGCTTATGAGCCCTTGCCTGGGCCCTCCTGCTAAATTAGTTTATGGCGATGTGGAAAGATCCCATTCATCACAAATAGCATATAGGGAAAGTTTTGAAATGGTTTAAAAAGGATTACCAAGACCCAATCCATGCTGTAAAGTATTTTGACTTTTAGAAAATTAAGATTTTTTATTTGGCTGCATTCTGTAACCTTATATTCGCTTATTTTCTAAATATTTGAGCTAATTTTCACCAGTTTTTATGCCTCTAAGGCGCTATTTCCCTCATCCCTGGCTGTCAAATCCAGAACCCATTTTTAATGACCTTGTAATGTTATTGTTGACTTTCAAGGGTTCTTTCTTTGGCATTGACAGGGCTTTTTACATCAGGAAAAATTCCACTAACTGTGATATCACTTTTACTCTTGGATGGGATTCTACACCATCAGAAGGGGAAGTTAACCAAAGCTAAGTTCTTGTAGAGGGGGTTGGCAGCTTCATGGCGGCCAAAGTGGCTTGAATGATAGGTCTTATGGAATTGGGAATCTAGAATGGATATTGCAAATTAATTCTTGAGAATAAAAGATATCTTTATGGGTTAATCAACTGTTCTCAGTTTATTCATAACCCTTCCAGGACATCAAATACTGGAGATGATGTCAGGATAAGTGGGAGGTTTGTGCAAGTCTGAGGAGCGTCCCCTTTGCTTAGACTAGGCAGTGTTTTCGTTTCCCACAAAGAAGGGTATGAGAAGGACAGCTGTCCCACTTGTCTCACAGGGTGATCTTGCTCATGTGATAGGTGATCAATGGTTAACAGCTCTCCCCTTAAAAATTCCACCACCTATCCACACTATTGCCTCCTCTGAATTAGTATGGCAAATTGAAGTAATTTGCGCTGAAATCCTCAAAGGTTGGCACACTATGGGCCTAACAGTTCATATGAAGTTTATGGCAAAAAGCCCTCAAAATCAAGTTTTAAAAGCCTCAAATCCTCAGCAACAATGCCTGTCAAACATTTGCCCTCCCAGCAACAAGTTAAGAATGTTGTGGGTTCAAATCACACTGCACACACAAAAAAAAAAAGTCAGACATTTACATGTCACCCATAATGACTTTATTTTAGATATTTTATTTAACTGAGGCAAGCTGACCAGGGGACAGGCATTACCGAAAGAAAGACATGACATGAAACCTGAATAGGGTCAACTCTGTCAAATAAATTTTTCCACCTACGGATCAGGTCTCAAATTTTTCTGGTTACATCATGGGTAAGGTTTCATGTTATTAGACCTACTAACTGACAATAGCTTTCTTTGGCTGGCACCCCAATTGATGTGCAAAGGGTTGGAATCAAACCCACAACCTTCAGGTTGATAGCCATACGCCCTACTGACTCGCCTTCCACCCCTACTTTGTTTTAGATAAGAAGTAATAAATTGGCCAGAAGACCCTGGCCAATTCTCAGTGGAACCCCACAAATTGGGGTGACAGAAGTTCAAATGTCTCTCGGGCAATCAGCACTAATTAAAAATCAGATTACTCCAATTTTGTGGTGGACTATGGGACATCCATTGGATGGATCTCCCCCTGCCCCTAACAGTCCCATCCCAGCACCTACATGGGGACCACCCCTTTCATAGGGATGGCCAGTGTTCCCCAAGGTGAAATATTTATTGCAAAAGGGATTGGTTCAAATATTAAGTCATTACCTCACAGTTACATCTTACCCCAAAATAATCCCTATTTGAAATTTAGCCTAAGTGAAGCGAGTTTAGGAGCTTTGATAGACTAGAATCAAATACTACAAAATATGAAAATTCACATGCCATACAAACGTTGGGCCTCAACGTTTAAATACCTTGATAAATTTATGAAGGATACTCTCTCTTTTACCCCACGTGGCGCTTAATAAAATGTGATTAAAATTAACCCTTTTTTTAATAATTTTTAGTTTTATATACTTTTATACAAGTGGTGAGAGAAGCACCTCTCAATTATTGTTGGATTTGAGGCAAAAGCACCAGTGAGACTTCTCCTTAGCAATAAAACTAACAAATGGTGCTCACTACAGGGGCCACCTGTAATCCACATCTGGAAGTTTTGAATTACACTTCCAATGGGGCAGGTTGTATTTTGAAGTTACACTGGGCGGGTTCTCCAAAAATGCAATGAAGTAAATAAGAAAATGCAGGTTAAACTCAACCTTTTTTATTTTTGAAAAGAGGAAATATTTATAGGCTTTTTTATGGTTCGTAATCTATCAGAGTGAATTGAGCTCTGCGCAATCAAATCTTCAATCAGTTGATTGGGATCCAATTGATCATCAACTTTGATAGATTGTGATAGATTGCTCGCCCCTTCTGATGATTTCAGGGGAATTGAGGAAAGGGATTTTTTTGGAGATATGCAAATTCAATGAAATCCTGACACTTCCCCCCTCAAGATTTGATTGTGGTGGAGGATGACTTCTTAAAAACCTAGGATGAATACGATTTACCACAATACCAGTATCAGTATGAACAATCAAATATTCTAATCCTTTTTGAAATATAACTCTTTAAGGACCAGACCAATTAGATCTCAGTTTTTCAGTCCTTCCACCTAGCTGAGAATGATAATACATAACATAATCAACAATCTGACATTCAGGTAAGACTGGTTTATGTTGATTGCTTTGTAGAGTCTCTCTTCAAGTGGTGGTTTCAATTGAATTCATTGCTTGAGCCTGGAGGTGGATAATCTCATCAGCCAAATTTCTCATAACTAAATCAGAATTTTCTGGGATGCTTTCTTCAAGGATAGTCTGAACAATAGAAGGGACTGAAGGATCCCGCCCATATATACACTTAAATGGGGACATTTTGATAATGCAGTGATAGCTTAACTGATAAGCAAACAAGGCACTAGGTAAATAAAATTCCACTGAGTCAGATCATTCAAGGCCATTTTCCTTAAAATTGAGACCAAGGTTCCATTAAATCGTTCAATGGACCCATTTGTGGATGGATTATATGGGACAACAAATTGCTGAGTAGTGTTGAATAATTTTGATAACTCCTGTATAAGCTGCGAGGTGAAATTAGTCCCATTATTTGACATAAGGACCTTTGGACATCCATGTTGGGAAATAATATGCTGATATAGGAATAAGGCTGTAGTCTTAGCTGAAGTGGTAGCATTTGAAATGGCCTCAACCCATATGGTCAAATGGTCAACGGCCATAATGATATACTGATGATTATGCACTCCTTGATGAAAAGGCCCTACAACATCAATGCTGACTACTTTGAATGCCTTAGTTGGGGAAATGACTTGATGTTGATAAGTAGGGTTGGTAGTTCCATGACGTTTGCAAGTAAGACATGAGTCAAGAGTCTCCTGAATGAACTCAGTCATGTTGTTTCAATAGTATCAAGTCTTCAACCATTCTTGAGTTTTCTTTAAGTCGCTATGACTGACTTGTTCATGACCTTCCATTATAGCATGAAACCTGGAGTTGGGATGAAGGAAGGGCACCACTTAGACTTGACTTTCTTATACAAAGCTCCATCTTGAATCATAGTATCCTTGGTAATTGATTTTGGATAGGCTTGATCCTCTTCAATCTCTCGATCCCATAATTCCAGTCATCCAATAAGATTATACAAGCGTTCTTCTTTTTCTGGTTCCAAGGTCAGATTAGGTAGTTGGGATAACCCATCCACATTTTGATGCTGAGCTCCTGAGCGATGAACAATGGAAAAATCGTAATTTTGCAATCATAAAGCCCAACGGGCTAACCTCCCATCAGGATCCTTCATATTCTGCAGCCATCATAAGGAGGAATGGTCGGTAATAATGGTGAAATGGGTACCATATAAAAAGGGCCAAAAATGCTTGATGGCCAAAATTACCGCCAAACATTCCCGCTCAGTAACACTATAATTTCGTTCAGCCTTTGACAAAGTTTTGCTATAGTAAGCAACAGGATGATCCTTATTTTCTTCATCACACTGAGATAAAATAGCCCCAATAGCGACATTGCTTGCATCCATATGTAGAAAGAAAGGCTTATTAAACTGGTGGTGAATTAGAACAGGTGCCTTCATCAAGGCGGTATGCAGAGAATTAAAAGACTGTTCTTGAGCTGATCCCCACTCAAAAGGCACTCTTTTTTGCAATGGGTAAAATAAGGGTTCAGCCATATCAGCAAAGTTGGGAATAAATTGCAAATAATACCCAACCATACCAAGAAAGACTTAAATATCCTGTAAAGAAGAGGGAGGAGGCATCTCTGTCCATGGCCCTTTGGAAATTTGTGGGGGCATTGCTTAGGCCTTTAGGCTTGAAAGTTGGTTCAAACAACCCTTCACTCAATATCAGGGCATACTTAACACGATCTTATGGAGACAATTCAATTTTCCAATATCCGCTGGCTAAGTCCATGGCCGAAAAATAGGTGGATCCAGCCAACAATCGAAGAGAATCATCAATCCTAGGTAAGGGATAAAAGTCCCATCGGGTAATAGCATTCAATCAACGATAATCCATCACAACTCGATAAGAACCATCTTTCTTCTCTACCAACAACAATGGGGATGCCCAAGGACTATTGGTGGGTTTCAATAATCCAGCCTCCAACAATTGATTCAACTCCTTAGTAATCTGGGCTTCTTCTACTTTGGATTTTATGATAGGGCTTCGCATGGATAGGAAGGTGATCACCAGTTTCAACAGTGTGCCTACACCTTTCATTTTCCCAAAATTGTAAGTATGCCTAGCAAAAATGTCGGAATATTTGTCCAATAACTGAAGCACTTGTTTCTCCTGTTCCTTAGAGAGATGTTTCCTGATAGCAGGTCCCACAGTAAGGATTTCCTGATCACTCTCCAATCCAAAGTCTTGTAAAAAACCAAAGGGTTTAACATCATAGACATGAGATAAGGGTAACAGCTTGACATAAGCAATTGGGTGCTCTCAATCTACCGGTTTTGGAACATCAGTAAGGTTCTCTAGTAAGACAGATAAAGAGCCTGAATAAGCATAATCCACTATTCCAGGACAAGGCAAGAGTTCTTTGGCAGAAGGATTGACAGTGCCCTGGACTTGTAGCAAATGCCCCTTGGGAATTAAAAGTGCAAAGAAGTATTAATGATCACTTGTGATTTTGTTGAATAACTAATTTCTCAGGAGAAAAATAGGCATTCCCTCTTCAATATCAGCCATGGTAGGAGGTAATTTTACATGAGGATCTTCAACCTGATACTGAAGTGAATAAGACCTTTTAGTTCCTTCTAGACATAACTGACGTTGAGTGGAAGCATGATCAGATCAAAGTAAGAAATTTGATACTTTAAGAGAGACAACGAAGAGTCAGGGTAGTTGATAATTCCATCAAATTCTTGTAAAAATTGAGTTCCCAAGAGTAGGTCATGACTCAAATTATCAAGCACAATCGCTGGAATGGTAAAGGTTAATTTCCCAATTTTCAGAGAAAGGGATGAAAAAGCTCCAATAGACCGAGTACTTTGAGGGCCAGCGGTGCCATATTCTTCATAATGAGAAATATTGGGGGTTAATTTGATCTGTTTGACCAATTTGGAGGAGACAACATTCACCAGGGATCCAGTATCTATGATAGCCTTGGCATTGATTTGATTTACTCGGAAACTAATTTGGGTAATGGTGCTTCCAAACTGAGAGGATAATGCCAATAAAGAGGGCAAGGAATAAGAAGAATGGTCATCTTTATTATACTTGATTGAACTTTGCTGCTCTTGTTGCGCACTCACATCTTTATCAAGGTGAAGAATCTTATTGGTTTTATCTCTTTTCTTTTTTTCATCCGCTTCCTTTTTAAAACAACGATCCTCAGTATGAAAGTAGCGATGACAGTAATTACAATGGATCGCTCTAGTGTTCTCAGGCATGGCAAAGACTTTGGGACGACTAGGTCTAGGAGACTCATAAACTTGGGGTTTTTCAGAGAATTGAGCGGGCAACTCCAATAAGGCCTCCTTAATATCCAAAATACTTCAGAAATTCTTTTTGACACTGATCAGATAAACTTGCATTTGCGTCCTAGTAGTAAAGGCTGACAGAACTGCGGTTATTGCATCATCCAAGTTTAACCAACCACAGGCTACAAGAGTTTGAGCTTGCCAATAGTACCAATGTGCGAAGTCCTTAATAGATTCATTTTGGTGGGGTGTATACCCATAAAGGCCTGTTTTTGCGAAGATAGGGTCTGCTCACTTCCAAATTCTTTGATTAATGCTTCTTTGACTTGAGCTCAAGTAGTGCAAGTCATTAAGAGGGGAACCATAATATCCTGAGCCAATTGAGTAAGGCAATTAGGCAAGTAATTCATCTTTTGGTGATCCGTGGCCTCACTTAATGCCTTTTCATACAGATATAGAAAAGTAATTATGCTGCCTTCCCCTGGGGAGTATTTGTCCTTGAATACTGGCTTGAAACTCAGGGGAGCATTGGTAGTCAAAACATGCACTCCAGGTTGTTCATATTGAGTAGACACATAAGAGGCAGAATATGAAGCTTGAGAAGAAAATTGAGGGTAAGGACCAACAGCTTCCATCTGAATTTCTTTAATCAATCATTTCAGGTCTGCATGCCCTACTTTCTCATCTAGTTGGCGAAATAGCTCAAAAACCTTTTCCTGTTGTGCATTGTACTTGAGTTCCAGAGTCTTGATTTTCGCTTGGAGCAATTCTCCTTTTGATTCACAAGCATGTAATAAGATATTAGTGTCCTTGGCCCACCTTCCCAGATTGATCAATTCATCGGACAAAGACTGCAGAGTCAAAAAGGGGGTCAATTGGTACCTCATCAGGGGTTAGGTTGCATTCTTTTGCCACCTTAGAATTGTTCACATAAGTGGGTCATCATTTTCATGAGAGAGTTAATTTGCTGATAAGATCCTGAATGACCATCAGCGCCTGGAGGTCCACGGGGCCCATCAGCTCCAGGAGGTCCACGAGGCCCTACACCTCCAGGTGGCCCACGAGGTCCTTCTACCCCAGGAGGACCCATATTTCCAGAGGTTTTCTCTACTTCATTGACCTGGAACTGAATTCCTGAGTACAATTGTTCCAATTGAAAAGGATGGGTTCTAAATTCTTCCTCCATTGATTGACTATGCTCAGAGAGTTGGGAAACAACCTCTCTCCATTCCTTCTGGATCTCTTGAACCTTTTTGGAAACTGTACATCAATAAAATTTGATATCCCCTGATTGAACTGAATGAGCTGCTGTTGTACTTCGTGGAGGGAAGTTCATTTTTAATAATAGCATCACAATTAATTCAGCTAAACTTGGAGGCGACTTGAAAAACTCAAAAATATAATTGTTCAAGGATTGGAGTCCCTCTAGTAAATTGAGCATATCTTGATGGCGCATTCCAACTACAGGTAGCAAGTGATATAATATAGGATGTACAAGTTGTTGTAGATATTGTTTGGAACCAATCCCTGGCATTTGAGAGGTTTGCAGCACTTCTCACAATATAGAAGGTACTACATTCGATCAAGATCAGGTAGAACATATTCCAGGATTTAGAGCCTTCAATTAATTGATTGATGATATTTTGCAAGGCCTCAGGTGGCATTTGAAAGTCTGAGGCAAAACTTAAGTCAGGATTATAGAATTCCAGGTTGGCCTGAAATTCCAATGTGGAGGGTAATCGTGGTATTTGGGCTCCAATTGAAGGGACCCATCGTAAAATACTGCCTTGCTCTTGATCTTGAGCCTTGTCAGGCAAAAACTGAGAATCCATGGTGATAGATGTGGTCACTGGTGCGTAACTTAGAGAGCCCTGTAGTGAGCACCAGTCTGGAAGTTTTGAATTACACTTTCGATGGGGCAGGTTTGTATCTCAAAGTTACACTGGGCGGATTCTCCAAAAATGCAATGAAGTAAATAAGAAAATACAGGTTAAACTCGACCTAATTTTTATTTTTGAAAAAGGAAATATTTATAGGCTTTTTACAATTTTTAATCTATCAGAGTGAATTAATCTCTGCGCGATTGAATCTTCAATCAGTTGATAAGGATCCAATTGATCATCAACTTTGATAGATTGTGATAGATTGCTCACTCCTTCCAATGATGTCGGGGGAATTGAGGAAGGGGATTTTTGGAGATATGCAAATTTGGTGAAATCCTGACACCACAAAAACCATTAAAACGATGGAAATAAGCCCTCAGCTAGCCACCATTGAACTCCAGTTAGCTAGTGCTTTGTCTCGCCTAAACGGCTTGAGCAGCACTTACTACAATGCCCTATTATAAGGAAATCCCTTCTACGAGACAAGTATACACCTGGTAAGGGCAGTATTGCCTCCTTCCTCTATGTTTATGAATATGTGATGGAAGGAGCAAATGACCAACAAATAATCCAGTATATTCTTCCATGTTTAGACCGTTTAGCTCAAGAAATAATGGTCCCCACCATGGCCAACCTCTGCACTTGGGCGGATGTTAAGCAAGCACTTCTTGATGAATTTGGCTCCAAAAAGAGTTTGCAACGGCAGAAATAGGCCTTTATGTGCCTTAGTTTGCAAGAGAGAGAATTGATTACCTCTTATGTTGAGCGCTTCTATAAAAGCTCAACATCTGTTGCTTGCCAAAATGCTCCCTCTCAATGAGGCAATTGCATCTATCTTGGTTGGCTTAGCATCTCATTCTTCCTTGGTAATGCATCTCTCTTCCATAAAGCGCACTTTTACAACTGTAAGAGATATCAAGGAGGCCTTATTAGCGGTTGCTGATATCTATGAGCTTGACCCTACCCAAGGATATTTGAGTCAAGCAGTTACGCCAACTAAGTTAGTTTCTACTAGTGCTGTTACCCTTTGGAAACCCGCTCTTATGACGTTGCCAACACAAACAGTTACTCCTTCCTATACTGATAAGCAGATGGTACTGGCTGTGACAAGGCAGTGCATCCCTTCATCTTCAGATCTAAATACTCAGTTGATGAAAAGCATTAACCCTTTGCCTTGTCTAGCTTCTTCAGAGCGGCCTTCCCAAGTGTTTTCAAAGCCTGTTCTTCAGCCTAAACCCCTTTCTTGGGTCCCAATCACTCCTACTAACAATGGGATAATGCCCGTGTCACAAAGGCTAAACACCCTGTTTCACAAAAGCACCCAGCCACTGAAAGACCCAAAGCGGTTCAAGATAACGTATCTACCTCTCTAGTGCTATCCCCCTCAACCTCTCATTCAGATAACTCTAGTATGAAGCCTATCTCCTTGAGGCAGCACCAACCCCCTACTTCGAAGGTCAAAATTGAGAGGTGGCAGTTCCAACGCCTCCCCCAAAAGTTAATAAGGTGTAGGAACAACCTTAGGACTTACTCTCCCATAAGGGAAGGCCTGAAACTACCCCACCTCAATGGGCTCCCTAACCTGCATTGATAACCTCTCTCCGACAATGAGTCTGGGGAGGTAATGAAGATGTTAGTCATTAAGTTTTAGGAGCCCCAGGCGAAGTGGAGGTACCTGATTGTTTGAGCCCAGAGAGAGTAAATTGGGCTAAGATCACTCATCACACTTTTCTTCGGCATGTGATAAGAATCTTGAGATTATTGACACTGTAAGTGACGCGGACCAGTTCATTGCCACATTTTAAGATCTACCCAGAGTGTGTTTACCTTGAAGTCTATCCAAGAAAAATACCATGAAACTTCAAATGCCTTGCCTTTACTTTTCATCTAAAAAAGTCCTCACTCTTCCCCCTCCTTGTGTGATACTTTAACTAAAGTGGAGGTCATTGTTAATGAATTGCGGGTCAAGCTATCCTTTACACTGGGTTCCCAGTGAACGTTGTGTCAATAAAGCTATGAAGAAAATAAGCTGGCCCCTGACCTTGACTACACTCAAGAGTTTGGAACTGCTGGGCCAAACAACACCCGTGCCATTGGAGCCTAATATTCTCTGCCCATACAGTTTGGAAAGCTTCTCTTGTCAGCTCCAGAAGTGGCTATAACTAATAATACCTATGATTTACTCATTGGAACCCAATTTATGCTTAAAATTGAAGGTGTTATTAACTTGAAGCAAGGTTATCTATCATTTCTTAACTATGAGGTTCCTCTTTTTTTGTCTAATGATGAGCTTGATAAATAGTATTATGTTTGCACAGTTGAGTATCCCTCCTCCGCTTTATCCTTTCATTACACCACAGCAGGACGGCATACCAAACTGTTGCCTCCCTCAGTGGATGCCCGGGAGGGTATCCCTTTCTATGCTTCTGAAGAGATGTCCATTAAGGCTGGGGAACAAATGGTAGTTGACATGAAATTACCATGCAAAATGACCCACAACTGCCTACTGCACCTCATCAGCATAATTGGAGTCAGTTTTTTGGAGCCAAGAGTTTTGCCAGGCGTTTTAGATCCCGCCTATCATTTGCCTATTAACCTTTTGCTGGGAAATCTCACCAAGAATTATATGGTGATAAAAAAGCATTAGGAGATCGGAAGAGGCCTAATGATACCCATTGAGGACATCAAACAAATCTACTGTATTGGGTCTATGGCATATATGGGCTTGTCTGCTGATCTCTTCATATGTACTTTACCTTATGTTCAGTCTACTATAAACTAACCTCAGCTGAGTTGGATAAAGTCCTCTCCTTACTTGAGGCTTACAGCGACATTACTCCAAGTCTGACAATGACTATGGGCATATGAAAGGTTGGATGCATACAATTGATATTGGTGATGCTAAACATTTCGCTTCAATCCCTATCACAAAAAAGTTGAGGAGCTACAGATGCAGAAGGAGCTCAAACAGCTGCTGGATGCTGGATTACTGGTGCCATCACAAAGCCCTTGGTCCTCCCCCTTCTATTAATAAAGAAGAAAAATGGAGGTCATCAGATAGTGATGGTCTTCCTCAAATTAAACAACCTCACCAAGAAGGATAGCTACCCTAACCCACGTATATATGATGCTCTGGCCCAACTCTCTGGGTCTAAATACTTATCCGCCATGGACCTGGTTAGCGGTTATTGGCAAATGGACCTTTCTCCACAAGACCAGGAGAAATGTACTCTTATTTGTAATGAAGGACTCTTCCAACCTAACTGACTACTGCAAGTGATGTGTAATGCACCTGCCTCTTTCCAGCAGGCAATGGATCATATCATGCAGGATCTAAAATTAAGCTGCGTCATCATCTAACTCGATGATATTACAGTCTTCTTTAAGACTTTCCTTGAACACCTCGCACATTTAAAGGAGGTGTTTCAAAACTTGTGGGCTTCTAGTATCAAAATAAAGCCCACGAAATGCACATTTTTTCCAGAGGAAGCTGTATTTCCTTGGACACGCTATCTCCCAGGATGGGACAAAACCGCTTCAAGATAAAGTTGAAGCAATATCCAAGATTCATGCGCCCAAAATCCTTCGTGACATCTATGTGTTCTTGGGTATGATGGGGTATTACCATCAATTTATACCAAAACTTGTGCAGCTAAGTGAGCCCCTTGTACGGCTCTTAACTAAGAACACCCCTTTCCATTGGGGTGCTGAATAAAAAGCCGTTTTTAGGACCCTGAAGGCGCTGTTACAAAAACGACCAATACTCTGCTACCCTGACTACAGCAAACCCTTCATGTTGTTCATGGATGCCTCTGAATAAGCTGTTGGAGCTATCTTAGCTCAGTTGGATGAGAATGAAGTTAATTAACCCATGTCTTATTTTAGTTAAATGCTTTCAAAAGCTGAGCGTAACTACAGCGTCACAGAGAAAGAGTTCCAGACTGTCCTGCTCGCTGTTAAACACTACCGCCAATCACTATATGGGACTCCCTTCAAAGCAATCACAGACCACGCCTCATTAAAGTGGTTGCAGAATATGAAGGACCCCACGGGGCAGTTGGCTTGATGGGCTCTGAGGCTCCAGCCTTACGATATGACTCTTGAGCATTGAGCAGGAGCGTGCCACATTAATGTAGATGAGTTAACACTACCTGTTCTTCACTTAGACAATAGTAAATCTGAGAGACTACATGATCTTCTCATGACTCCAGATGCATGGTCTGATGAAGATGAACCAATTCAATATAAATCTCGCTCACCACTCCCACAACTTAAGGTGGAAAATGGGAAGTTATATAATAAGGTAGAAGTAAATTGGTTACCCTATCTCCGGCCATCAGAATGAGATCCTGTCATTTTGGAGTATCATGCGATCATTGTCAGGCAAACAGCATGTTAGAATTAGACCAGTCTGCCAGCCTAGGTGCCAGAGCACCATAACGTCAAACTGGAATGAAAAAGGCACTGCTTCTGGCACGAAGGATATAGAACTAGAAAGGAGCTTTGCCAATAATTGCTGATGAGCCACAATCACATGCAGACACATAATAAAAACCAGACGAATATGGCCATAAACCCTGAGGGGTTTTGGAGTGTAGGCGAAAAGGGCAGTTTAATTTTCAGCATAAAAACTAATGTAGGGGAAAGGATTTTTTAATGGAAAATAAAGGAAGAAAATTGAACAAAAATTTTCTCAGTGCAATGCAACTGATTAAATAGTGGTAAATTGATGCGGGAATAAGTCAGGATTGGGTCCCTCAAGTTCAACCTAACCAGCAAATTTTTCAGGAAAGGGGACAGATAAGTTCAAAGGGGAACCAACATCGAAGGATTTAGCATCAGGCTGAGTTGCTGTCAGTTTGACCTCAAATGTCTGAACTGAGGATTGACTGCGTTTATAGCAGTTGGTGCAATGGCATCTGGCCTGACGAGCAATGGGAATTCCCTAGGGCCACCCCACATGGCGTGGTCCCAATTGGTTGGAAATGGGTTTGGGATGCCCAACCCACCAATGCCTGGTCGCTGGGCCATTTATTTGATCAAAAGACTTGCATCAGCTGATACTCCAAAATTGCTGTATGAAAGCTTTGAACTATCATTGATGGTATCTGATGATGCTTCCTGCACGTCTGGGATCATCCATGGCAATTTTGAGAGGGGTTAATTTTGACAATCTCTCTGACGGCTGAATTAAAACCATTGGCAGATCTGCCCAATAATTCAATCTTAATCCCTCTTTAATTATGGTGTTCTCAATTATCAGTCTTGATTTCCATCAGTTTCAGACCAATCAACTTCAATTTGGTGATCTCGGCACAGATTCCCTTAATCTGTCTTATGAGTTCAGCTGAGGTGAGCGAGGGTACCAGGGGAGGGATCCAAAGAGGGAGGACTGTTACCCAGCACTCATCTACCATGTAAGCGAGATCACCCAGGGTGATGAGGTGTAAAGCCTCCCTCTTAGGCCCCTTTTTGCTTGGAAATGGAAATAGCGACCAATCTATGAACGGGGGACGTTCCCCTGGACTTACAATCATGGGGCATGGCAGAGTATGCAAAAAATATGAGTTGGTAAAAATCAGTACTACTGGAGGGCATCTTGGAAACCATATCCAAAGACTTAGATGATATATATGACCTGTAAGAAATAATTCAGCTTTAAGGCCTAAGATATCAACCTACAACGCCTCAACAACCTTTCCACACCTAAAGTCTGGATGTGGTAGGTCCTCTCCCTCAGACCACAGGTGGCAATCGCTATATCTTAGTTGGTATTGATCATTTCACTAAATGATTTGAAGCTGTAGCTCTCCCCAATCAAATGGCTAAAGCCACGGCCAACTTCTTACACCAATACATTTTCACCCGGCATGGGTGTCCCCAGGTCCTCTTGTGTGATAATGGAAGTAATTTTACTTCCCATGTGGTGAAGCTCCTTGCCACATCCATGGGAGCGCAACAACTCTTCTCAGCCTCCTATAACCCAACTACAAATGGGGCTGTAGAAAGAGTTAATGAAACCCTGGCCTCCATACTCCGCAAGATGGCCAATTCTGACCCTCTCCACTGGGATCTTTATTTACCCAGTGCCCTTATGGCCTATCAAATTAGTTATTATTGCATCTTAAAGATGTCCCCTTTCCATGTGTTGCATGGCCAAGAACTTGGGATACCAGCTCTACTAGCAAAAGATACTTTCATTGCCAGAACTGACCCAGAGAAAGCCATGAAACAGCTGGCCCATCATATCACCCAACTACAGGTGGAAGCTATGATTAATTTGTTAAGACGGTCACCAAAGAAGCTGAAGCAGCTAATGATTTCCATGTCCCTCTACCTTAAATTCAAGTAGCTGACTTGTTCTTTTATTATCACAACCGCAGCACACCTAGAAGCGAGAAGCTTGGATCAAACTGGGAAGGGTCATTTTCAATTACATACATGAGGGGGGATGAGTACTCAATCAAATCCATCACCTCTGAAAGTCACAATTAATTGGGTACATGGCCACTTTCTTAGGCCTTATTCTTACCCCAACATCCTTGAGGGGGGTGGGTAATATTGGACATTTGCTTTCCCAGCAACAAGATAAGAATGCTATTGGTCCAAATCGGCTGAGAAAAGGAAATGTCAGACATTTACATGTTCCCAAAAATAAAATTTGATTTATATACTAAGTAAGAAATCAGCCAAAAGACCCTGGCCAATTCTTGGTGGAACCCCACAAATTGGGATAACACTAGTTCAAATTTCTCGTGGGAAATCAACACTAATTTTAACAATTGGATTACTACAATTTTGTGATGAACTATGGGACATCCATCGGATGGATCTCCCCTAGACCCTATCAATCCCATCCCAGCACCTACAAAGGGACCACCGCTTTTTATAGGGATGGCCAGTGTTCCCCAAGGTGAAATATTTTTTGCAAAAGGGATTTGTTCAAATATTAAGTCATTACCTCACAGTTTCATCTTACCCAAAATACTCCCCTATCTGGCGATTCAGCCTAAGTGAAGCGAGTTTAGGAGCTTTGATAGGCTAGAATCAAATATACTTAATTTGGAAATTCCCAAGCCATACAAACGTTGAGCCTAACGATTAAATACCTTGATCAATTTATGAAGGATAGTCTCTCTTTTATTTCCACTTGGCATTAAATAAAACATAATTAAAAAAAACCCTTTTTATATTTATTAGTTTTATATACTTTTATACAAGTGGTGAGAGAAGCCCCTCTCAATTATTCTTGAAATTGAGGCTTTTTCACTAGCAAGCCTTCTTCTTAGCCAAAAATCCAACAATGCCCAACAGGCATGCACATACAGTAATATAGGAATTAAGTGTTGAATTCTTACAAAACTCACCCATGGCATTGGGCCATTGGGAAATT
Source organism: Massospora cicadina (assembly GCA_022478985.1). Taxonomy (NCBI): domain Eukaryota; kingdom Fungi; phylum Entomophthoromycota; class Entomophthoromycetes; order Entomophthorales; family Entomophthoraceae; genus Massospora; species Massospora cicadina. Next base: position 159,426 of record JAKSZP010002753.1, read on the forward strand.
TTGTCATCAGTTTGAAATCTGCTTTAAAAACCATCAGAGACAAAACCCAATGGGTGTGTACCTCTTACTAAGAATGTTTACATAGATAAATCTTCAGTTAAACTCGTCAATGACATTAAGCCATTGGGAGATGTTGTTGCTGATTCAAAACTCCCCTCAAAAAAATCAGTTTCAAAACCCAACAGGCATGTACCTCCATCGTAAAATGTTGCTGTTAGCCCAGAATCTTCCCCTCAAAAATTAGAATCATTGTTTGTTGCACCTTTCTCAGATGAAAGGACGCCAAAGTAACCATATGTGGGCGGGTTGAGTATCCCAAACCTGTTTCTGACCTCTTAGGACCACCCTTATGTGGGGTGGCCTTTAGAGGTTCCAGTTGCCCATCAGATGAGACATCATCATGCTAACCATCTAAAACATAATGAAACAGCAATTTGGACATCCAGGGTCAAACTGACAGCAACTCAAAACACCACTGACAATTTTAAAGTTTGTTCAATTTTAATTAGTTTTCCTTCTCGCTCAAAGTTTGCTGGGTTAGGTCAAATCTTGAGGGCCCCAATCCTGAGACTTTTTAAGCTATTCCCAAATCAATCATCTATTTAAGCAGTAATAAAACGCTGAAGAAATTGATAGTTGATTTTCCAATTTTAAATCTAATAAAAATTCCGTTTCCCAAAAACACTTACTTTTACCATGACAAAATTTAAACCACCAAGCCTAATCCAATATTTCCCAGCTTCAAACCCATGGGCCGTTGGGCCATAATTGCCTGGTTTGTTACAAGGTTTTTTTCATACTTATGACCTCTTGGCACTCGCTGGTGAAACTTCTTCCAGCTCAAATAAAAGATGTACAAGCAGCAGTGCCTATGGCATTTGGGCTTGCCATTTGGGTGCTTTTGCATCCAGACTGAAAGGCTGGTCTAAACTTACTTTGACGCTATCATGACATAATCAACTGTCCATTACTTTCAGCTATTTCCTCACTCCTTGTTGAAATGGGCGCAGTAGTGGTCATATTCTATCAGATGAATAGGGTTGTGACAGAGTTCTATAATGGCCACAATGGCTCAGTGTTTCAAATTTTACACATTCACCCTCCAAAAATCAATTTTCATGATTGAAGCCGCCAATGTGGCCTTGGTTTTGAATCCCAGCTCCAAATCAGTAGCTGTATTAATACCAAAAGATGACGCTCCCCCCACACCCATGTTTGTTTATTCTGGCACTCCAATTTATGAATCATCTGCTCCTGCTGCATTCCTTGTTTTTTCCCCAGATCTAGTTGCAATCTCTTTCTTATCCACAGACTCGACCATATATACCAATAAACAGAATTCCGCCTACTTTATATTGCCAATGAAAATTAGTATTGGAGCTCACCAGGCTTTTTTATGAAGCCCTGATCGAAACCTGAGCAGTGGGTAGCTTTATGAGCTTAGAGTTGACCCACCAGCTTGAGCTTGACCTGGATTTGGGTCCTGCAGTGATGGTCGCGCAGTCAGCCTCCCATTCATCATACAAAGTACAGCATCCAGTACCTTTCCTCATCCCACCAGTTTAGTTTTTGCAATCACTTCTCAGCAATGCCTAACCTCTTGTTTCCAGTAATTTTAGATGTGGGATGGTGGCGTCGTCATCATTTAAGGGTTCAACTGAAACCAATATTCTGTTGATCTCCAATGGTGAGATGGAGGGCGAGTTTCCCTTACTGGATACCTCACTAAAACTCAAGGTCATAGATCAGTCATTTCCCTTGTTTCTTCTGCAGGCCTCTCATTGGATTTTTAGAAGCGTTGATGAAATATCAAAGTATTTTTGATTCCAAGAAGGCGGACTGTCTCCCCCCCATACTGAATTTTTCTTGGGTTTTTAGAACAATGGTGCAGATACTGAACATCAAATGCCCACTGTACCCGCATACAGCGGAGGAGGAGGCTTCCCTCAATGCATGGTTGGAAGACATGCTTAAGAAGGGTTGGTTGTTTAAAGATACATCCCCTGTTACCTTCTCATCGTTTTTTCTAACAAGGCCAATGGTTCTATTTGTCCATGTGTGGATTATGGACACCTTAACAAATTTAAAGTACACGATCCCTATCCACTCCCTTTGGAACTTGACAATTGGCCAAAAAATTGCCAAGTTGGGTGTATTATCAAAAATTTGATCTTGTCAATTCCTTCAACCAGATTTGAGTGATGGAAAATTGGGAATAGCTGACTGCAATCTGAACAAAACGGGACACTTTCCAATTTCAAGTAATGCCTTTTGGGCTATAAAATGCGCCAGCCAAGTTCCAAAAAATGATTGATAGTGTGCTGGGTGATCTCCGGTTCACCTGTGTAGTCACATATATCAACAATAACTTGGTACACTCCCCAACTACCAAGAAAACATGTGAAGGACTTGGAAGCAGTAGTGGCTGCCTTGCATTAGGCGTACCTGTTCATTAAGCCTTTAAGATGTGAGTTTTATTGTGAGGAAGTCACTTCTTGGGCAACCTTGTCTTAAGGGATGGCTATGCATTTCCTCCAACAAGCTGGATGACATCTTTAAACAGCCAATGCCAAAAAAGCAATTGCGAAGCTTCTTGGGCACTATCAAATTTTTAAAGAAATTATCTCCAGCCCTATCCTTGTTAGCCACCCCATTAGATCCACTTACAATAAAGAACGTTCCCTTTCATTTGAAGCCTGAGTGCCAACAGGCATTTGAGTCAATCAAAGAGGTGTTTTTGTCAACTCCTATCCTAAAACATGTGGATTCCTCCTAAGCTTATGTAGTAGTGTGTTATGCATCATACGTTGCAGTTGGGGCTGTCTTGCTTCAGGAGCACAATGGGTTGGAACACCTGGTCGCTTATTTCTCCCAAAATTCTCTCCTAATGAACAGTCTTGGGTCATCTACGATAAAGAGTTGGATGGTGTGGCATGGGCCTTGACCCACTGGAGGTTTCTCTTGCAGGGCGCTCAGCATGATAGAACAGTGCGGATGGATCATCAAGCCCTTTTTTATTTCTGCAAGCCACAAAAGTTGGAACACCGGCAGGCCTAAACCTACCAGGATATGTGCAGCTTTAACTTCAACTATGAGTTGTTAAAGGAGCATTGAATGTACTCCCTGACTTCCTAAGTCGCAACCCCACACAGTCCTGTAGACTCATATGAAGCGGATCTTGTCACAGTCATCCCTCCCACCCAAATCTTATCCATTATCTCTCCCGTGGTTTTAACAGTGGATTTAGCTCTGTATGCACCCCTAATCTCCTGGGTTTTGACAGCACAAATGGCCTTTATGGAAGGGGTAGACCTAGAGCAGTTGTCCCTCCCTGCTTCAAAGAAGTCCTTTTATTCTTTAGATGAGGGTCTTATTCAATTTTGGTTGCAGGTTTGGGCTCCTCCCCTCCGTTGAGCTGATGTGATCCAGCCTCATCATGATCCTCTCGCAGTTGTACATCCAGGGAATAAGAAGTGTCTCAAATTAATCAAGCATGTCTATAATTGGGTGTGCTTGTCAAAGTATGTTCCAGCATTAAATGCTGACTGCGTAACTTGTGCGTGGGCCAATTCAGACTGGTCTGGCAATAATGGTTTTCTCACCCCTTACAACAGGAAGAGGGTCCATGGACATTGGTGTCTGTGGACTTCATGGTTGATTTTAACACTTCTAATGGGTTTACAGTGGTGACGGTGGTTGTTGAACGCTTCACAAAGCTTTCCTTATTCATCCCTTGTTCCTCTGCTATTAATTCTGTGAAAACTTCTCGTCTGTTTGTGCGTCATGTGTTCTAAATTTTTGGGCTCCCACAGGAGATTGTCAGTAACCGCAGGCCCCAGTTCACAGCGTAATTCTGGAATGAACTCTTGGCAATCTTAAAACTTACGCTCTGTTGCTCAACCGCATACCACCTTCAATCTGATGGCCAAACTGAACGAGTTAATCAGATCCTGGAACAGTACCTGTGGTGCTACGTTGCTGCCGCTCAGGATACCTGGGCTGATGACCTTCCCCTTGCTCAGTTCGCGTATAATAATGGTATGCACGCCTCCACTGGATTTTACCCATATGAAGCTACCTTGGGGTGCCACACCCCTCATTTCCAGTTAGCTCATGCCTACGTCCAGAGGTACTAGCCGCCTCTGACTATGCCTACCATATTCATACAACGCAATCCTTAGTTTGAGAGCATCTAGCTAAGGCTATAAGCGACTACAAATGGTTTGCAGATTGGTAGCAGCTCCCAGCTCATGAAATCAAGGTGGGCTCATATGTCATGCTTGACATGTGACATTTGCAGATGCTAGTGCTCTCGCGTAAGTTTGAAAGCAAACTCTTGGGTCCCCACTTGGTGGAGGAAGATTTGGTAATGGAGCTTTCCAGTTGAAATTGCCACCTCACTGGAAACAACACCCATTATTCCATGTGTCTCAGTTGTCCCTGATCAAGGGGCAATCCCCTCGGATCCAGAGCCTAATTTTGATTGAGGATGCAGAGGAGGCTGAAATGGAGGCCATCCTGGCTTCTCGAAAATCTCAGCAATTGGTCCAATCTCTCATTGCACAGAAAGGCTATCTGGCCTACAAGAACAGTTGAGTCAAAGCCCAAGATTGTGCAAATTGTCTGGAGCTGGTTGGGGCTTTCCATGAACTCATCCAGAAGCTCCCCTTCCTCCCCAAATAGCTACTTTAATGGCGATCAAGTTTCCAAAGGCCCACAAAAATGTGGCCCTGACCCAGTTACCTGGTGGTGGCGCCCCCCTTTGGTAAAAGGGAAAGGTAATGTAAGTCCAGGGGAGCATCCCATCTGCTTAAGCCGGGTGGTGTTCCCGTTTTCCATAAAGAAGGGTCTAAGAAGGTTAGCTGTCCCTCTCGTCTCACAGGGTGATCTTGCCCATGTGATAGATGAGCAATGGGCAGCAGATCTCCCTTTAAAGATTCCATATATCCCAAAAATTGCCTTAACTAAATTAGTATGGCAAATTGAGGTAATTTGTGATAAAATCCTCAAAAGTCGGCACCATATGGGCCTAACATTTTATATGAAGTTGATGGCAACAAGCCCTCAAAATCAAGGTCTGAAAGCCTCAAACCCTCAGCAATGATGCCCGATGGGCATGCACATTCAGTAAATAAGAAATCAAGTGTTGAATTCTTGGCAAAACTCACCTATGGCATTGGTCATTGGGAAAAATCAAAAAGTTTGAAATCTGCTTTAAAACCATCAGGGACAAAACCCAATGGGTGTGTACCTCTTACTAAGAATGTTTACATAGATAAATCCTCATTTAAACTCGTCAATGACATTAAGCCATTGGGAAATGTTGTTGCTGATTCGAAACTCCCCTCAAAAAAATCAGTTACAAAACCCAACAGGCATGTACTTCAATCGTCAAATGTTGCCGCTAGCCCAAAATCCTCCCCTCAAAAATTAGTATAATTGTTTATTGCATCTTGCTTAGATGAAAGGACGCCAAAGCAAACTAGTGTAGGCAGATGCAGTTTGCTAAACCTGTTACCGACCTTTTAGGACCTCCCCTATGTGGGGTGGCCTTTAGAGGTTCCTGTTGCCCGTCAGGTGAGGCACTATCACACTAACATTAGAAACATGATGAAACAGCAATTCGGACATCTGAGGTCAAACTGACAGCAACTCAGTCCACTACTGACAATTTGAAGTCAGTTTAAATTGAATTAGTTTTCCACTTGCTCAAAGCTCACTGGATTTGGTTAAATCTTGAGAGCCCCAATCCCAAGACTTTCTAAGCTATTCCCAAATAATCATTTATTTAATCAGTTGTAACACACTGAAGAAATTGATAGTTGATTTTCCAATTAAAAATCTAATAAAAATCCCGTTTCCCAAAAAGCCTTACTTTTACCATGCTGAAACTTAAACCATCAATCCTCATACAATATTCTCCAACTTCAAAAACCCGCGGGCCTTGGGGCCATGATTACTTGTTTTGTTGCCAGGTTTATTTTCACACTTGTGACCTCTTGGCGCTTACTGGCGAAATATTTCAGCTTAAATAAAAGCCATACAAGCAGCAGTGCCTCTATTATTTGACTTTCCATTTGAATGCTTCAGCATCCAGACTGTTCATGCCAGTCTAGACTTACTTTTCCGCTATCATGACAGTAAGAACAGCATTAATCATATATTGGGGTTATCCATCCACTATTAAAAGCTCAGGGTGAAGCGGCATGGGACCCTCAAAGGGGGTCATGAGGCACTCATGAAGGGTGCTGAACACTTTTATGGAAGAGGGTAGATCAACTTGGTAAGCTGATGAGCCAACCTTCCTGATGATATTGAAGGGATCATCATGCTTTGGGCCTAGCTTGCGGCAGGGTTTCTTTAAGTGGAGGTCTTAGCGTTGAGCATGACCAAATCGCCTGGCTTATAATCAGGGCCTTCACAGTTCTTGCGATCAGAATATTCTTTGAAGATCCTCACAGTATTGACGAGATGATCCTTCACTGCATAATGTATGTCTCTGAGCTCTTTGGAACGCTCATTGAGGGCAACAACGCTGGACTCAATCCGTGGACTCAGACTGCAGCTAATATGTACCCATAGTTTGCAAAAAAGTGGACATGCCTGTAGAGGTATGGGTAAGGTTATTATAGGCAAATCTTGCCATTGGAATGTGAGAGGCCAAATTGTTCTGTTTTGCATTAGAATAGCTACAAAAAAATTGCTCCTGACCTGGTTCACCCTATATATCTGTCTGACTGACTGAGAATAAAAAGTTGTGAAGTAATAGGGGCGGATTACTAAGATGAACAGTAAGGCTTCCCAGAGCTGGGCAGTGACTTGCGGGCCACAATCACTGAAAATCTTTGAGAGCCATGTAGGCATTAGATGTGGTCCACAAAGAGGCGGGCCATCTAGATGGAGGTAATTGTGGTATTGCAAGGGATGAAATGGGCCTTCTTGGTAAAGTGGTCCACTACAGCCATTACTGCGTCATAATCCTGGGATAAGGGGAGTTCCATGATAAAATCAATGGACACCGAATTCCAAGGGCCCTCCACAGCTTGGAGGGGGACAAGTAGACCAGTACTCTTCAGGCGACTATTTTTTGACCTTTGCACGTCAAACAGGACTTGTTGATTTTAGCCACATCCATGGCAATGGCTTTCCAACTGTAGGAGCGGCGGACCAATTCAAGCATCTTGTCCTTGCCAGGGTTTCCAGCAGTTGAGGGTCATGAGCTTCAATAGTCACCTCCTCTCTCAGGGGTCAAGGTGGTACCCACCGCTTGCCTTTACATAGGATGACCCCATCTAGAAACTGGTGACTTTGTCCAGTGTTCTCCTTTCCTCTGGTAGGCCTTCTTGATCCTGTCGTAGTCAGCTACAAGTGGTTGAGACAGCCTAATTAGAACTGGAGTGTTAGTATCACCTTCCAGCAGTTTTATCATAAGCAGAGCGGGGGTTGGCAAGTAGGCTCTCCACCAATTTTCTGGTTCAATCAACATCTGATTATTGTAGGCGTCAACTAGTGACAGATCAGGGTCAAAAGCAGAATTTAGAGTAGAGCATAAAATAACAGGTTTTGGGTACCATTAATAGTATAAAATTGGAAATTGAACAATGATAGGAGTTCCAACCACTGGAGCTGGTGAGGGGACAGCATATGGGGGGCGCAGAATTACATCACCGCATTTTGGTCAGTATAGACATTAAAGGGCCACTTAGAAGCGTGAAAATTTTGGCGCCAGAGCTTTACTGTCTCAATATCAGCAAAGAGTTCCTTAACCTAGATAGCACAGTTGAGCTGTGCCAGGGTCATTTTCTTAGAGAAATAAGAAACAGGATGTTCCACTCAGTCCTCCTCTTCCTGCAACAGAGCTGTTCTCACTGCAAAGTTGGAAGCCTCTGTAGCGACAATAACTGATCAGCAGGGTCCGCATGTGCTAGCACTGGACTGTAAAAAGTATGGACCTAAAGTCATTAACGCAGCATTGCATTATGTGGTCTAATTGAAAGTCTTCTTTCAAGATGTGGTGTAGAGAGGGGAGGAAACTTCTGAGAGCTTGGGGGTTAACTCCTTGAGAAATCTACACGTCTCAAGGAAGATGCATAACTTACTGAGAGCTGAGGGGATAAGCATAATCGCGGATAGCTGCTTCCTTATCTGGGACAATCATGTGGCCATGATAGAAGACATTGTTTTCTAAGAAATCCACCTTGGGTTGGAAGAACTCGCACTTGCTAGCTTTGTTAGTAAAGTTTGCATGTACAAGTCGTTCTATGACAGATACAAGGTGGCGGGAATGAGATTTTGCATCTGGGGAGAAGACCAGTAAGTCGTCCATGTATGCTATCATTCAGGTTCCCATAGGGTTTCACAAGACATCATCAACTAACATCTTAAAAGCAGGATGGAGCGTTTTTTAAACCTAATGTCATGTCCCTGAACTTATAGATGCCTTTCTGAGCACAAAAAGCAGCCAAGCACTCCTGGCTTTGATTTAGTATGAGTCTGGTTGAAGGCGTTAAGGCAATCAGCTTGCTGAACAACCTAGCCTTCTCCACGTAGCGGGCAATCTGCTGCTCCAGGGGGAGAGGATGGGGGTCAGGTACTTTCACGTTATTCATATTTCCATAATCAACACAGGGATAGAGGGAATTATTATACTTCTCTAAAAATAGGAGGGGGAGCACACAGCCAGAGGTTCTGAAGATTAGACCTCTGGAGAGCATGTCATCTGCACAAATGTCCAAGGCGGCCAGTTTCCATCAAGGACAAGGGGTAGTTGGAGAGGAAATCTTGAAGAGATCAAGGGTCAACTTGAACTCAAAGTCAAAGTTTGTGCTCAGGGAGTGAGAGAGCCTTAGAAGGATCAAATATGTCCTCATATCCCTTGATGCACTCAGGCATGGTAAGTTATGGGGCTGGGTGACAGTCGGTTTAATAGAGGCTAAGCCTACCTCAGAGGAGGGCTCTCATCTTCTTGGGAGCTCCATGGCGCTTTAATTTATGCGTGGGACGGCAACCGTGACTCCTCCAGGGAACTTTGCAAGCATAGTGGAGTTCATGAGATTGGTGAAGCTATTAAATTGTTGCCACCATCCAACAGCCAGAATAACAGGTAAAGGAGGTTTTTAATTGAGAAGAAGCTCTCCACAAAGCGGCCATTGCCTGAAACCAATGAAACAGGGGCAAAACACGGTAGCTTGACTTAGTTTGAGACGTCACGCCTTTCACAAACAGACTAACCCCTAAGGGAAGGTCTAGGGCTCTCCAGCTCTTGAGGATGAAATTTTCAGTAGCTCTAGTATCCACCAGTGTGAGCTCTTTGAAATCCTTTTCTGCAGAAGAGAATGTAGCCATGAATAAGAAGTACGCAGAGGATGATTTTTTTCTATGGAGCCAAGGGATGATGAGATAGCATAAAGTCCAGTGTGCTGGGTGTAGGTAATAATGTTCTCTGAGGTCTAACATCGTATGACTTAACATTGCCAGTGAGTTGCCCACATAATTTTAGCGGAGTAGGATAGCTTAGGTGTCTATGTTCAGCGGATGGGAGATCCTTATTACAGGAAACTAAACCAGTAAGTATGGCCAAGCTTCTGGAAGTGTCAGCCAAATAGAGTTCTTCAATCATCATTTAATGGATATTAACCCATTTCTGGATAGGGTCCGGCAAGAAAGGTGACTCTGAGTAATTGAAAGAGCTGTTCAACTGGGCACCGGGGCACCAATTAGACATAGGGAATAGGTTTTATACTTCAAAAGTGGGTCTATGACTAGAGTAAAGTAAATTCTCTTAATCAAACGGTTTAGAATTAATAACCCCCTATACTTTTGAGGACAAAAAGTGAGGGGTATTCCATAGAGCACAGCGGTGTAGGGCCAGTAGTTAGGAGACCCTCACCTAAGATGGAGGTTTCAGTCTTACCTTCCAGCGAGCTAAATGCTGGTTCTAACGGTGCTGGAAAAATACAGAGGGGAATGATCAATGTCATGTTGGAGGTGTTCATTACAGCTAAGCTTTTAGCATGATAAGTTACAATTGGGTCTGAAACTTGACTGTCTTCAGGTTACCACGATAGGTCCACTGAGGGTGCACAACAGAGATGAAATTGTCAGCTTCTAAGTTATGAAGTCTCACGGTACAGTTAGCCTTGATAGCACAGATGCTGCTGTACAGCACGGAATCAAGGATGGAGCACGTCTCAGATAAGGAGGGGTAGGGTTTCCCATATGCCAAGGGCAGCACTAGTGTTGTCCAGGGACTTGAGGAGGAGGGCCATTTTCAACCGCTCAAGAGATTTCTTTCTTGAAGCCTTTTTGGAACAGGCGCAAGTACTGTGCCATAGCGAGGTCTCCTTGGGCTAAGTGGACAAAGGAGTTATCATCCTCAGATGTGGCAGGGGGAAAATAGCGGGGCTTGAAATGGCTTCAAACTCTTGGAAAGATTACAGGAGAGATCTATTAGATTCATCAGCGGAGAGTAACCATTAGTGAGATTCAGCTTAAAACTCATGGAGCAGCAGCTGGAAGAGACAAAAGCTAAGTCCATGCCTTGAGAATTCTGGCGTGCTCTAAAGTTTGACAACGTGTTAAAAATCTAAATTTAATTTTGATCACGTTAGTGAGAGAAGGTTAAGCTGGTAGTATCAGGTACTGCACACTATATGAGCTTCTTGAGTAAAGGCAGTCGCGCAACACCCTCAGCAACCCTTTGAAGAAGGTATAAACCAAATCCAGGAGAGATACAACTGTACCAATCAGTGAACTGCTACAAAAGGGGACAGCACTGAGAGGGTTGGGCTGACTATAGCAACCTATCAGGAGGAGAAGCTCACAATAAAATAGAGGCTTTTCTCAGATAATGTCATAGGAAACTGAGCGCAGGAGGTCACAAGAGGGAAAGCGCCAGGCAAAAGGTGCCAGCATAAGTCAAATTGACAACCAGGAGGGAGCAAGTCCCAGATTATTTTGTTTTTGTTTCTAAATAAATTGATAGCAAAACTCAGACCAAACTGCGAAAACTATCAGAGATAAGAGTCCCTTGAGAGTTGTGGTATATTTCAGAGGTACTGAGGCTTAAAGAGGTAAAAACGTCGTGGCAGACTCAGCGGAATAGGCCGTGCATGGGAAATTTCATGCCAAAGTGGAGGGTCTGACCAGAGCTTAAAGCAGGGACTGCCCATCATGGGATGTTTTAGCCAGTATTATATTAATATAAATTTACTGAAAAATATGGTGAAAGTTCAGCAAATATTCCCGAATCTTTAATAAACTTTATCTAGGTATCTGAGAAAAGCAAAAACATTTATCAGCTTAGGTGATAATATAAAATTATAGTTTCACGACGGTTTTCAAAGGTTAAGGAGCCCAATTTTTTCCAAAAACTTTTCTCCTTCTATTAAATTCAATATTTTAAGAATTTAGCCGAATTCCTAAACTCATATCAGTTTATTTTACGCTTTTTCAGCCTGTTTTTTAACAGATTTTCTGCCTCTAATGCGTTATTTCTCTCATCCTTGGCTGCAAAGCCAGAACCTAACCTTGGTCAATGACCTTAGAGAGGTCATTGGTGACCCTCAAGGGTTCTGGCCTTGGCTCCAAGTGCTTCTTGTGTTTGGCTTTGGTAGGGCAAACTACAACAGTAAAATGTCACTAACTGTGTCATTCACTACCCTGAGCAAGGGGGACCAACAAAGAGTTTGCATCAGCTGGTCCAGTTGCTAGTTCTCCCCCTGATTACTTCCTTTACCACCATCTATAAGACAACTGACCCACCTATGATTGGTTTTCATTATATTCTTTTCTTTAAGTTTATAATTAAAATCCTATTTCCTTTCCTGCTCTCTGTGGACTCCGCCAGATTATTACTTTTTAATATTTTCTCCTTAATCCTGAAAGGCACTCCACCATTAGCATTCTGGTGCCAGTGATTGTTAAGTAAGCACTCTGATCCATCAATCCATCAGCTTACTGTTCTCTAGTGAAAGTCATAAGTAGCCATGTTCCTGATTTGTTTCCACAATCCGCTGTGTCAGAAGACCATCCAATCTGACAGATTCAGAATGCTGACCCATTACTGGTTCAGCGTGATCTTGCCAACTAGAACCTCTCAACCAATCACTTGGGAAGACCATTGTCATCCATCTAACTCATATTGGTGCAACCACTGGTTTAGTGCGACCTGGACAAGCTGAGGTTTTACACCCCGCCAATTTCTATACACTGTTTATGAGCAATGAACGCTTATTCTTTAACCTGGAAGGGAAGCTCAGTTGCCAGATCATCTGAAGCATTATTACTTGAGTCAAGCCACCCTGGTTTATAAGAATAAATTGATCCACCGCTCCAACATCTTTTCTGACTCCGCACAGCAGATCAATACACCCCAACAACCATAAGACAATTGCCAAACTCACCATGTGTTAAAATCAATTTGATTAATAAGCAAATAAGGTCATTACTATCTTGATTTAGCAACGTTTTTTTAGCCTATTGATATAAAAATTTATGGAGCGGAAACAGAGGATTTTGAGACTTATATCAAAGGCCAGTAACTGACAATCCAAGAGGAGTGGTCATTCTCACAGCCTCTCCCACCTTTGGGGCTGCTAAAGACCCGCAGTTGCCCCATTAAAGCCATTTGGTTTGCTATGGGACCTTTGTTATACCTCGACTTTTACTACCCTAACAGGAACTATGGGGTGTCCCTTCTTTAAGTCACAAAAGCTACTGTAAGTCTTGGGGAGTGCCCTCTCCGTTTGATTGGAGATGTTCCCTTTCACATCTATGAAGGGGACAAGAAGGCTGGTAGCCCACCTCATCATCTAGAGGGATCTTACTTATGTGGTGGATGAGCGGTGGGTGATGGCGTACCCTTTAAGGATTTCACCCCCAACTCCAGTTCTTACATCTGAAGAATTAATGGGGCGAATTAAGAAAATCTGAAGTGAGCTAGCAATGAATTAGTACCTGCTTGGGGTAAAGGGACTGAGTACAATTAACACTGGTGAACCTTCAATATTTGTAATTGTGCACCCTATGGACTTTGTTTCCAAGAGTTTGCACAATTACAAATATTGAGGTAACAAGTGTAGAATTGTCGACCAAACTTAATGGCATTGAAACATTAGGAAATGCAGCCCACAGTTTAAAATCCACCCCATACGCACAAAAAACTCTGCTTATTAGTTCATTCTTGGCCAAATGGATGCCAGAATGACCGGAGGAAGGCAGGTTAGATGTCCCAAACCCATCCCAACCTCATGGGACCACCCTGATGTGGTGTGGCCTTGGGAGGTTCCTGCAGCCCATCAGGTGAGACGCCATCACTCTAGCCATCAAAAATGAAGAAAATCAGCAATTTTGGCATCCATGGAGGAACAAGCTGTGACTTGGCCTGCTACTGACAATTTTGAGGTCAGTTTAAAATAAATCATTTTCCCCTTGCTCAAAGTTCATCAGGTTAGGCAAATCTTGAAGTCCCTGATCCAGAATTTGTCTAAGCTATTCCAAAAACAATTGTCTATTTAAGAAGTCATAATGCACTGAGGAAATTGAGGGTTGATTTCCAATTTTTAAATTAATAAATTCCGTACCAAAAAGACGGTTTTTCTTATGACAAAATTTAACCTCCCATTACAATCTCACCTATACCAGCTCCTAAGCCCACGAGCCCAAAGGCCTTGTCAGCCTTATTCATTGCTGGGTTGTTATTTACATTCATGATCTTTTGGCGTACACTGGTTTATTCCATTAATACACAATTAAATGTCGCTCAGTTAGCAAGGCCTCTGGCTATTTGGGCTTGCCTTCTTGATGTTTGAGCATCCAGAATGGCAGGCCATTCTAAATTTTATTTGCTGCCATCATGACAGCTGCTAAGCCCTTGCATTTTAGGCCTTTCACTAGGTTGTCACACAACCAGATTGGAAGCCTAGTATTACTTTAATTAGCAGAATCCATGACAGACGACTTTTTTGACCATATGAGTAAAGATTTTTATCAAAGTTTCTCCTTTAATTGAAACTATTAGGTGGGATTTTTACAGAAGTTTGATTATTAATAGCACAATCCCCACTACTTTTCAGAAAAACACAATCTAGAAAATTTTTGGTAAATTTTTAAATAGTAATATAAGCCAAAAAGGTAGCTAAAACCCTGCCATTAGAAGGGTGCTAGGTTTTAGGATTGGGAAGGTGGGATTAAATGAACAACAATGTTTAAGATTGAACAAACACTTTTCTCAAGGATTCAAACAAAATTCAAATATAAATTTATGATAGTATAAAGAAATAATTCACATAATTGCACTAATTTAAAAGGGTTTTAGTTCATGTTTTTAAACAACAAATTTTTCTTTGGCAATATCTGAATTTTTTAAATTAATTTATTTTTGTTGTATACCTACCTTAGCCAACTTTAAGCAAATTCTGGATTTGGTTACTATGGGTTTTTCATCTGGGAATACCTCAGGTATCAAATTTATATCCACCTGAGGATGTTCCACTTTGAGACCTCAGTTTAGAGAGGTAAGTTTGTGCCAGTAGCACTGCTTTTAATGAATATCTTAATTTAGCACTGAGCTGGGTAATTCTTTGAATGTGGTGTCCTGATACTTTAGAATAAAAAAGTTATGTAATTTAAGTTTTATTGTAGATTGGAGGGTGCAAACAGGGTGGGTAGCTGCTATCCAGCTCACATCTAGGGTGTTCCCTATATCAGTGAGTTGAGTAAGGTGGAAAGCCTTAGCATTAGGCCCTTATTGGTTTTAAAAGGTACAAGATCCTGTTCATATTGATAACTAGGTCCTGGAACCTAAAAACTTTCCTGCCATGAATTGGTAGCCCAGCAAGCTCTATACAAATTGGATGATAAATCAAGAATTTAAAGCATAAAAACCTTGCATCCCTGTGAATCTCTAGCCTGTGGTTTTTAAACACAAAATTCACAAAAATCTATATATATACTATTAAAACTAATCTTAAGTATTGAGTTGACAATTAAGTCTCATTAAAGATTATGAGATTGTGTTTTCAATATATCATATTTCTTAAATATCAACTTTAAGTAAACCATGTATGATCACTCATCTGTTTCATCACCCCTTCCAAAGCAGGATATCTAATGAGAGTCAACCAAATGCTTCAGGTTAAGAAAGAAACAACTAAGTAATTATATGATAAGGTCCTTGTGGGAGGGCAGCCTGAGAAAATTTGGTTGGAATTTAGGGCTTTTGGACCAAATAAAAGGTTTCCATGGAGGTCTCTTGTCAGATGCAAAAGGTCTCAGCCGCCATAAGTCCAAAAAACCGCCCCCAAACTCCTCATCCTTTTAACTGAAAGGTTAATGTTATTATGAAGAAGATTTGTAGGTCCATATTAAATTCTATGGATATTACTGAAGTACTACGTTGCAAGCTTGGATGGTAATTACATCCCACTAAATAAGTCGATTAGTGATAACATAATGAATAGGGTTACAAAGACCATACTCACCATCACTGCGTACCAGACATCCTAATAGATAAATTAATCAATTTATAGCTATATTAGCTAATCATTCAGAAACGTAAATATGTGGTGCAAACCATACCCAAAAATAGTTGAGTTCAAAACACACTAATTTAAGGTATCCCTGGAGAGTTATAACCCCAAGAATTTCATCACTTGGAATACCCAAACATTATGAGCTATGGCAGGAGTCATACCACGTCATCACCTATCGCCAAGCGGGCTACATGATGAGCACAGGACTTAGTAATATTCCACCTCAAATTATAATGTGGTCCAAGGTCTTAGGGCAACCTCTACATGTTAAAACCTTTTGTCACTTATTTGGCTATGTGATTGGGCTTCAGCCCATGCAACCTCATAGGGTTCTATGACAGGAAGTTTGGGAACACCTTGGGTATTTGTGTGCTAGTGAGCACTCATATTTGAGATGCTAACACTGATGTAATGTTATAAAATTTGAAAACCACAGACAAACCAAATTGTGAGGTCATAATTTAAATTTATGTAAACAAAAGTAATTTGGAAATTAATAAGGCTTTTGTTTCTTGTGGAAAATATGATTTTAGGTGAGGAAAAAGTGGGGCATGTCCTCAACATGAAACACTAGATCAACATGAGCTATATGAATTAATTACTAGGCATGTGAGCCTAAAGAATCATGTTATCCAGGGTTTCACTGTTAGTTTATTAGTACTCAAACGCAAGCAAATTCATATAAAAAATAATATGTATATTTTATAATTTATTTGAGGTGGGCCGACCTGGGGATGATACCAAACCGATGAAGGGGATTCAAATTAATGGGAAAGGAGTATAAAACCCAGAAAACCTCCATGCGCGGCATATGATAGGCCAGGAACTCCATGGGCCGTCTTGCTATTTGCTATCACAGTTTGGGGCATTGGTGCTCAACGCCAACACAGTCATAATTATCCCCTACCCAAAGTTCATCTACCGGGATTAGACTTGGGGAGGCAGTGGTAGTGGGTCCATGTTCTACCAGTGGGGTATCCTCCCCTCAAAAAATGATATGTATAAAACCTATTTTTAGAGCATTGAAATGACAACTAAGTCACTTTTAAAATTAAATAAATCACAAATATCAGCATAGCGGATTTCCCTAAGTCTCAACTTTAAGAGAAATCCATGTAGAATGTCCAATGGTTGCAACCTTCCTTGAATTGAAATATCTTTGTGGTACAAACTAGGACCATCAAGGTATGGAATTGCCATATAAGTGATTTCTCCAATGGATACCTTAATGGGAAAAGAATCTTAAGTGAAATCAGGCGGAAAAGCAAAGATTTAGAAAAGCATTGATATTTCTCATTTAGGACTCCTGGAAGGCACAAGAGGCCTCAATAGCCAACAGTTGAAACGAAAACCTCTAAATTCTCCACCTTACTTACTAAAAAGCCATGAAAATTAAACAAAGGAAATTCAAGGGTCCATGGTGATGCTTGGTACATCGCTGTTGGTATAGGGTAGCTGAGGGCAATAGTTCCTCCAAAGCATACCAAAAATGGATGGGAAAAAAGGTCCCGCAGTGAGCAGACAGTGGGGAGAGCTGGGAATCCTAAATGTAGGGGCCGGTAACTTGCTATAAGCTTAGTAATAGGTGATGAGAGACCTATTATAATAAAACTGGTGAGGCTGATGGCCGGAGAGGAGCTTGCTGAACAGAGGCTCTATAAATAAATAAAAATAAGTACAAATTGGATATAAAAACGTAACTTTATTTAAGAAAAGGCGAGGATATCTATAGGCGAGGTTTTCCTCCTAATCCTTTCAGGATAGCGACATCCTCCACTGGCAAGATCTTTGGCATCCTGATGTTGATCAGGTGGGGAGTTGACGACAGGCTTCCTTTTAACAAATCGATTAGGGGGAGGAAAATAAGGCTCCATTAGAGGAAAATTCAGAGAGGTATCAGAAGTAGGGAATTTTAAATTAGATTGATTAGGAGCAGGTCAAATCCCAACAACACCCCCCTCTTGATCTTGCTGGGGGGATAGTACTTGCACAGAAAATAGCTATGGACACAATTAACTACCGTGACAGTACCAGTAGCAGTGATAGAATATTTGGGGCCCCTATGGTGTATCACCTGATAGGGATCAGACCAGGTGGTGGCAAACTTATGGGTCCTGCCCCCAGGGAGATGGTGATAGATCAAGACTAGATCTCCTAAAGAGTATTCAGGGAGCGCAGGACGGTGCTCATTGGCTCGAACTCCTTCTCTAAAATTGGTAGTTAGGATAGATCCATTTGGCCATAGCTTGGAGATGTATGATCCCATCAGTTAGCTGTCACAGGGTAAGCTCTACATTACTTAGATTAGCTGATTCAAGGATAGTTTGAAGACTGGAAGGCGAAAGAGGCTCGCGCCCATATAGGGCTTGGAAAGGGGACATCTTAATCATCCTGTGATAGCTAACTTGGTAGGTCAATAAGGCACTAGGAAGAAAATCATTCCAATGCACAGGGTCTGAAGCAGATAAATTTTTGTAGAATGGAAATTAAAGTACCATTAGCACGCTCTACCGCGCCATTAATGGCGGGGTGATATGATGTAGTGAAGAGGTGCTTTATACCTAGCAAAGAATTTAAAATCTGGACTATAGAGGAAATAAATTTTTGCCATTGTCTGATAAAAGTACCCGTGGGCAGCCATGACAGGAAAATATGTGTTGGTACATGAAGAGGGCAGTAGCTCTAGCAGTAGCATGAGGGACTGAAGTGGCCTCAACCCACTTGGTCAGGTGGTCAATGGCAAGGATAATATAGCGATGGCCATAGACACCCACAGGTAGTGGACCTACAACATCGATGCTAACAGTATCAAAAGGGGCCCCAGGGGCTACGAGCTCAAAATTTAAAGTGAGGATTAGACTTGTCCTGGTAACGGCAGGTGAAGCAACTTTCCAAAACATCATGAATGGACTCAGCCATATTCTCCTAATAGCATTTGGTTTTTAGCCACTCAAGGGTTTTCTTTGCAGCCCCATGCCCAAGGGTCTTATGGGCTTCCCTGATAGTTTTAGTCCTAAGAGAAGGGCGGAGATAGGACAGAAAAGCGGGACCAACCTGTTTTACTAAGACACAATCAACGACTTTAGTGTTAGAAGCCATCTTCTTTAGTCTGGCTTGAATGTCTGGATATTCATGAGACCACAATCTAGGGTTAGGGAGAAGCTCAAAAAGTCGATCTTCTTCAGGAATAGTTTCATGTAAAATAGGGAGGCGAGATAGCCCATCCACATTTTGATGAATGGCGCCAGCTCTGTGAACTATAGAAAATTGTAATTTTGGAGTCTGAGGGCCCAGCGAACTAAACTCCCATCAGGATTTTTCATTTGACAAAGCCGATGGTGGGAGGAATGATAGGTGACTATTTTAAAATGCTTACCATACAAATAGGGGCGGAAGTGGTTGATACCAAGTAAAACTGCCAGGCACTCACGTTCAGTTACTGAGTAATTACGCTCAGCCTTGGTTAACATCTTGCTAAAATAGGCAACCGGGTGTTCAACTTGGTCTTGGTCTAAAATGGGAAAGGATGGCGCCTACAGCGGTGTCACTGGCATCAGTGAAGAGAACAAAAGGTTGCTCAAAGTTAGGATGTATCAAGACAGGGGCCGTTGACAAGACAGTGCATAAGGAATCAAAGAACTGTTGTTGTTCAGGGCCCCAAAAGAAGGGCAAATTTTTGTGTAGGAGTTCAACTAAGGGTTTGGCAAGGTCAGCGAAGTGAGGGATAAACTGGCGGTAGTAGCCCACCATTCCTAGAAAGACTTGGATGTCTTGCGAATTCTTTGGAGCGAGCATGCGTTCAATGGCAGAGACCTTATCTAGGATGGGGAGGATACCTTACCGCGTCACCAAGTGTCCTAAAAATTCCATTTATCACAACAGAATTTACAATTAGAGGGTTTTAGTTTTAAGGAGGCCTCCCATAGTTGCTGAAATACCTGACGAGGATGATCAAGGTGTTCAGTAAATGTTTGGGAGAAGACAGTGACATCATCAAGGCATACTAACACACAAATGAGTTTAAGGTCCCCAAACAACTGGTCCATTTCCCTTTGGAAGGTAGCAGGGGCATTGCATAACCACTGCGGCATATGGCTGGGCTTGAACAACCCTTCATGTGAAATAAGGGCACACTTGGCACGATCCTCAGCAGAAAGATCAATCTTCCAGTAGCCACTGGCCAGGTACATCGCAGAAAAGTATTGGGAGCCAGATAAGGAGCGTAAGGAGTCATCAATGCGGGGTAAAGGGTAGCTGTCCTTGCACGTAATGGAGTTCAATTGTTGATAGTCCATAACAACATGATGGCTCCCATCCTTCTTCATAATCAACAGAAGAGGGGAGGACCAGGGACTACGTGACAATTGAAGGAGGCCAGCATCAAGCAATTGCTTTAATTCGAGAGTAACCTGGGCTTCTTCAGTTTTTGATTTGCAATAAGGTCGAGAGCGAAAAGGAGCAGCTTCTCCAGTATCAACCTGGTGTTGAACGCCTTGCATATGGCCATAATTGTGAGGGCCTGAGGAGAAAATATATGAATAATCATTGATTAATGCTTCAGCAGCCACTTTTTGTTCAGCTGACAAATCAGAACTAATTTGTACAGGAACTGCAGCAACAACAGGAGGCTCCTATAACCTAAAGTCACAAAGTGTCCCAACGCCATGAACCACCATCACCTGGTCATAAGGTAAGAGGTGGACATAAGTGATAGTTTGGTTCAGCTTAATGACTTTAGGAGACTCGGAGAGGTTGGCTAAAAGAACAGTGACAGTGCCTTGATAAGTGGGATATAAAACCCCTGGACAGGGGAGAGCCTCAAATATAGAAGGGTTAGGTAAACTAGATATCTTGAGCAAATGATTAGGAGGGGGAACCAACTGGATCCCAGTATCTACCAGGATTTGAGCCTGCGGAGGTATAGTAAGGACTTGGGGAGAATGTAAAGGCATCCCCTCCTCAGCCTCGACCATGGGAGAGGGCAACTTAACTTTAGACCCCAACACACGATATTCTAAATGCTCAACAGAATCAAGAGACTTAAGCAGGCATGTCCTCAACTTCCGCTTCCCTTTTTTCTTGAGAGCAGAAGTTAAAAGTAAAGGGACATGGTACCCTAATATAGAAATGAAATTATCCTTAAAATTAATAATGGCAGCATGTTCCATAAGAAACCCAGTGCCCAATAGGAGGTCATAGCTATTATTATCCAAGGCTACAGCAGGGATAGAAGGCTGTAGGCTGCCCAACTTTAGGGGCAAGTGGGAGTAAGCGCCTATAGCTCGAGCATATGTGGTACCAGTGGTCTCATATTCTGACAAATGGTTAATATCAGGCTGAATCTTAATTTTCTGATTAATCAAGAAGAAATAATATCAATCGGAGAGCCAGAGTCAACAATAGCAAGAACCATCACCATGCGAACCACCACTTTAATATGGGTTACCGTCACTCCTCACTGAGCTGGGATAGAATATATAGCTGCAGGGGCCGACTTAGAAAGAGGATAAGAAGAAATATCGTTAGGTTTAATATCAACGGAAGGCTCAGTAGAGGTTTTCTCTTAGGTGCACTAGGGCCAACAAGGTCAGTGGAAACAATATGAACTGATTGTTCTCAAGGCGCAGTAAAGTTGTCAGCATAGATAGCCTCTCGCCCTATGCTGACCCCTCTTTTGCTTTCTCTTCGGCCATTTTTGTCTAACAATGCTGAATGGTGTGGTTGCGACGTCCACAATAGGTGCAGTTGGGTCAGGCTCAGGTTTTTCCAGACTCATTGTTGTTCACCACATGAATCCAAGGACATGAGGCAGAAGCGGAAACAGGAGTGGCAGTAACTACAGAAGTAGGAATTTCTTGAAGGACCTCCTTAATATCTAAAATAGAAGTAAAGTTTCGTTTAACAGAATTCATGTGAAGATGGAGCTGCGGGTTAAACTCGAAAGCAGAAAGGATGGCAACAACAGCATCATTGAGAGTGAGGCAGTTATTAGCTACCAATTTCTGAGCCTCAGTGTAGAATCAAGCAGCAAACTCTTCGGGAGATTCGCCATGTCTTAACTTAATACTCATAAAGGCCTGTTTCTGATTTGCCAAGGTGAGATCACTACCAAAATCCTTAATAAGTGCAGCTTTCACTTCAGCCCAAGTGCTGCATCTCATGAGGTGGGGTACCATAATTTCTTGGGCAGATCTACTAAGGCAAGAGGGTAAGTATTTAACATTTTGTTGATCAGGAGCTTCCTCCATTGCGTTCTGATAAATATATAGAAATGAAGCAATACTTCCTCCCCCTGGGGTGAACTTGTCTTTATAAAGAAGATTTAAACGTAGTTTCCATGGGAGCTTAAATAACATTAACGCCTACTGGGCTAAGTCAATTGAATTCGGATAGCTCAGATTTGGATGGAGGCACAGGATTCAGACTTAAATCAGCTTATTGTCTAAAATAATTCAGATCATCTTGAAGAGCCCCAATTTGGGCAACTAGAGGCTCAGTGGATGCTTTTTGTTGAAGTTCGATGTGTATTGATTCCATTTTGACATGTAGATTTTGAACTAGGGTTTGGAGCTCAGAATTGTCTTGCTCCAACCTAACAATTTTTACTTTTTGGTGAGCTAAATCATCAGTGAGAGAATCGTAAAGATGGTAAGAGTTATCCAACCCTAATTTAATTGCATCAAATGTAAGGTTTGGATCAATAGGACTCCAGAACGAGTTAGCCAACAGCTTTGAGCAATATTTTCAAGATTTCATTCGAGAGTAAGAAGGCAGCTATTCAAGGAAGGATCCTATGGAGGGGAAGGTAAGTGCACAGTTGAACCTGGAGGGCCAGGAGGGCCAGGATGCCCATATCCAGGGGGGCAGCTGGCTCAGGTGGCCCTTCACTTCCATCTCAACCAGGGGGCCCCATCACTCCGGTGGGACCAGTTGATCCTTGCTCCCTGGGGGGCCTGGGGGACCCACAAGGTCAGGGGGCCCTGTAATCTCAGGCATGCTTGAAACATTAAACGCTGGGTTGATCTTTGATTCAATCTGGCTTATTCAAACAAAAGTTTGTTCAGTAAAAGCATTAAGCTGGCTGATGAGGTTGGTAATGGCTTGTTGCAACTGACTCTTAATAATTGTGGTAGTCTCAGTAAATTGGGTAGCTACTTCCTCGCGAAGCAGGCTAGCCACTCCCACATCCAGTTGGAAGAGTTGATTTTGAATAGAGATAAGTTGAACACAGTTTTCAAGAATATCCTCGCGGTTATCTCTTAAGTAATGAAGAAGCCAAGTTGTAGAAATCTAGAAGGTAGGAGTGTAGCTCTTTTGACAAGGTAAATTGTTGTAAGATTTCTTGATGGTGGATCCCCATCATTTGGACTAGATGGTTAATGCGGGGTGCACAAACTGTTGCAGATATAGCTCTATGTGAGATACTCCTACTTTGGAGCCAGATAAGATGGCAGATTCATAAAGTGCTCACATATTATTGGGAACTGCAGAGGCTTGGTTACAATGGGAGCGATCTCCAGGGAAAAGGGCACCTAGAAGTAATCAATTAATAGTATCAGCAACACCTGTAGGCTGAAAACGATAGTTTTGGGGTTCTAGGGTTGAAATAGAGATATTGGCGTAGCATAGAGTTTGCATAAAATTGGGTTAATTGTTCTCAGGGTCGCGATTTCCATTGGAGGTTACCCATTGGGTGACGCTGGATAAATTGGTAAGTGGCCAAATAGAGTCTTGGCGAGAATTATCCATTGTGAATATATTTATTTACCAGGTAGCTCGGGAGAGTACCTGGCAGGAAGCACCAATCATTTTGTTGGGGTAGGGTAGCTGAGGGCAATAGTTCCTCTGAAGCGTACCAAAATGGATGGTAAAAAAGGTCCCACAGCAAGCAGACAGCGGGGAGAGCTGTAACCTAAATGTAGGGTCTGGTAACTTGCTATAAGCTTGGGAATAGGTGATGAGGGACCTATTATAATAAAACTGGTGAAGCTGATGGCCAGATAGGAGCTTGCTGAACAGAGGCTCTAGAAATAAATAAAAATAAGGATGAATTGAAGATAAAAACGTAACTTTATTTAATAAAAGGCGCGGATATTTATAGGTGAGGTTTTCCTCCTAATTCTTAGAGGATAGCGACGTCCTCCACTGGCAAGATCTTCAGCATCCTGATGTTGATTAGGTAGGGAGTTGACGATAGGCTTCCTTTTAACAGATCGATTAGGGGGCGGAAAATAAGGCTCCATTAGAGGAAAATTTGGAGAGGTATAGGAAGTAGGGAAATTTGAATTCAAAAAGATTGGGAGCAGGTCAAATCCAAACAATCGCCAAAGGACAATCTTGCGGAATAACTAGTAACCACATTATACAAAGAAAAATAACATGAAATATTGTGACAGTGGGGACTCCCAAGGTCCCAGGGCGATCATAGTAGACCAGAACAACTAATAGAGAGTTGCTTTGATCCATAGTGTTTACCACTTATCATGCAGGATCCCAAAATATGTTGTGGAAATGGTATTAAAAAGTTGAGTTCATATACACTAAATTCCTATGACCCAGAAAATTATACACAGAGTGATTTATATGTTTAATTTTCTCAATAGATTAAGTTGCAGTGGGCATTCATGGACACTGGCCTCTATCACCATGCAAGTTTGTCAGGAGTGCGCTAGAATGGCGACAACCCACCCTGATTAAAAAGTAGGCAAGGTGTGGCAGTCCTTCATGACGCACCAGACTCTGGTAACTCATGCCAGCCATGTTGTTTGGAAGCTTTTATGCAAGCTCAAAGTATCACTTTCAGGAAAATTCCCAGGAAACTTATGGGTCCTATAAGCTTGAGTTCTTCCTGTTTTGCTAATTTGATCACAATGCACAAATGTATTATAACATTCCAAGACTTAGCCCCAACATTAAATGAAGTTTGACAATAAATTTTATAACAAAAATAGATTGTAGAGAAAAGGCTCAACTATAGGGATTAATCGCTCTATAAAAAACCCTTCAAAATACCCATTTTATCAATACTAATATTGGTATAATAATGTTGCTGGCCAGAATAACAAATGAGGTTTCATTTAGTATAGCCAGCCATTAAAAATTTATGATGTTTTAAAATCCATTTATAGGATTATATTGGTCTTAAATCTAATGACAACAGATGCTTTTATATACCCCATGACCACCACAACAAAATTTGACAACAGTTACCATGACTTCAGATGATGCACCAAAACTGGAAGTCAAAAATATTATGCGCATGACATCATAAATAATTTTATTGAGGATCCCCTCTGATAACTTTGAGTTCTACCACCAATGCTGGACGCTCTACCAAAACCCATATGAAGGGAATTTCCTCATTTTTACAACCTCAAGAAATGAGCATATTACTAGATTTGTAAAAAAATTAATGTTAAAATCTTAATCAAATGAGATGACCAAGATACCCATGAAACTGTAAGAGCCTCAAGATTCATAGGAACATAAAGAACTACAGTTAGACTCAGAGCAGCAGTCAAGCATTTGAGAACAATTAAGAGCTAAAAGTATAATCTGCGAATGAAACTAAGAAGATCAGAAAGAATCAGGAAATCGAACTTCTCTAACACTAAAACAAAGATACATTTATACATTTCCTTATGAGAATAGATTACTTTTATTTTACATCAAATCTTACTTTATACACCCCAAATTCTCATATTATTATATATAATTTCCATATTTCTTTAAAGAAATTACTATTTCACATAATCTTCCTCTATTTTGTTTTTATTGCTGTTAATAACGCCAAATATAGAGGATTTATTCTGAAGTGTTGTTACTAACCTTATTGTTATCAGACGTGGTTAATAGTATTTCTGGTGTGCTTAGGAACAGATCTAAACATACTATTTCAATGGTTTACATGGCGGACATGCTTAGAATTATTAGTAAAATTCACACGCAATCAAGTACCAGACTCTCCAAGTTTGCTTGACAATGCATCCTTC